>CAUJGJ010000242.1:2431976-2451976 GCA_963170055.1 Halisarca cf. caerulea | reverse complement strand
TACAAAACTGAATCAATGAGAATTATCCATTATCTTGCAGGGAAACTAAAGAAAAAGCACTCTTCTTCTGTGCAATCAATGAAGCCATTTCCGTGTTTTTGGCTCATTATAATATTCATGACGCGCATATTCAGTATATTCACAAATACTTTTGTATATGCTAACACTTTTATAGCTCATATCTCCCATTATACATATGCTATGGCTATGAAACTGTACAAATAGATGCAGTAAAAGCGCTCTATCGAATGATGTTTTCCCTTTTGAAATCGGCCGAGGTTACGCAATAGTGCAAGACTACAGGAAGAGCCAAAATATTGACCCATGCAAGATAAGGGGTTATTTATCACTCCTAAAATTTGTCATTGAAATTTTGTCAGGGGAAGTCCATGCTAATTGTGATAAACTTCCTGTTTTATGGTTCTGTCAAACCACCTCTTATCATACATTACCAGCTGCAGATGAAATTCCAAAGTTCCAAAGTTTCGTCACACAGGTAACCAAAGGGATAAACAACTAAAATTCTTTGTTGCTTGAGGTATTTACAATAGCCTGCTGTTTATGAAATACATTTTCAATGACTTTACCATGAACAGAAGACTATCACCCTATTGCGTAGAGCTACTGCAATGATTGCCCGTTTTTCGAGCTTTTACAAATGAATAATTATTCTTTGTCTACATGTCAGGCATCTAAATTTAATGTCTGAATAGACATGAAACCTCCACCGAACGGCTATTGATACCTTTAGTACTCAAGCTACCACTTTTCAATGCAACCTGATGACAGACTTCTCTCTAGACATTCATCACCTCTCTGAAGTAACGCCTCTTTGAATATTCGTTGCGAATGCTAAATATTTGTATTGTCGGCACTAATGATATACTATGCCATTCCCATTCAAATACCATAAAATAATGAAAAATTGTGTGCACATAGTGGGGCGATTTTTTTGACAGAATATGGTATCATATTATGAACACATTTTACCTATGTATGCAAAGGCCACCAGCTATCTAGAGGATTTTGTGCATTGTGTACCATGAAACGAATATTTCAGATACGCAGGTATGTTATGGCACTTTTCGCCAAAAAACAAAATGGCTGCCGCTTACGAATGCCTCTAATAAAACGCTTTGTTTTCTCTTCGTACATACGCAAAGACTCAAGAAACAATCTAGATAGTATTATGAACATTTGCATTTTGTGCATTGGCAATTTAAAGAGCCAAAACCTGTTGTATGTGTTGTATAAGGTTGATTTTTAAACTATACCAAAATAAGCAAAAATCGCAAAAGGCGCGGTTGAAGAAATCTGAATTTAAACACCCAAGTGTATTCAGAAGACAGAACATGTCCTAATCTTACTTTTCGCCCATGGGGAAAACGCTGCTCCATTCCACGGCTGTTATGTCCAAGGATTTCTGCTCAAAAAGACACAAAAAGCTCGGCTACAGCAACAAATGGCTGCGCATAAGCTGAACGGAAGGGCCGACCATCTTCCCCATGGCGGAATTTGAAGTTCAGTCCTTTAGAAATAATCTGACAAAGTTTTAAGGATCTAGGTAGAGATCTAGACCCGCGCCTTTTTTGCCATAAAATCCTTGTCGACGCGAGGTCTTCTTTAGGCCTGTGTCACATGATATCACGTGCTTACAACGCATGCAAACTCTTAAAACCCTCGCGAGTATATACAGAGCTACATATATAATATAGCGAAGCGTGGTTTAACGTAATCGCGGTTGTCTTGGAGGGAGTATGATATCATCAGGTGATAGGCACAAGTATTACTTTTTAAGAGTTATAACATAGCCACACAGTAGGTACTACATAAACACTCACTGTCACTGTAAGTTTTGACTGTAGCATACACAGGTAGACTCAGTCCTGCTCTATTCCTAGCCTGCACTGATATGTTGTATTTCTCATGAGGATGTAAGCCTGTGAGAGCTAGAGCAGTGGCTCCGGTAGTGAGTGTGTTCTGACCAGTCAGTGGAGAAGAGTACTTGATGTAGTAGGCTAGTGATTGGCTGTTTGCCGGAGCTCTCCAAGTTGCATTGATAGCAGTTGAAGAGTGCACTGTTAGCTTCAAAGCAATGGGATCTGTGAAAAGAGAATACACACAGACCAGAAATATTTGAACTATAGTGAAACCGCCATAATAAGAAAACCAATGGGACCTGAATAAACTGTCCTGTATAAGGTAGGTGTGCTTCTACAGTAGATTTATTTTTTATTATTTTTCTGCATTTCAAAGGTTTCATTGTGAATAATAATCAAGTCCTTAGGCTGTGTGCACAGGTGTCTATGTCTTACCTTCAGGTAATGTAAGTGATGTTAATTTCGTAGTACCTGTTCCATGACTGTTTGTAACTGCATACAAGATCACATACTGTGTGTTGGGTTTCAGTCGTGATATTACAATGTGGTTGAAGTATGATACACTAGTGTAGCTGGAACTTGATCCGTATTCTTTATATGACACTCTCCCCGGTGGGCCACTTGGGATGACAGTAATAGTGTTGGCTGTTCTGCTATCAACTCTCAATTGTACAGCAGGTACTGAAAATATACACATGCATTATGTTGAATGGCTATACAAGGAAAATGGACAAAAATTATGCCATACCTCCTTTAACAGTTGCTGTTTGACGATTTCTACTACCTTCTCTGACCCCCAAAGTCACCCAAACCTCTACTTCATAGGTAGTAGTGGCTTCCAGACCAGTTATGGTGTGCTGTGAGCTAACCGTCATAACACTGCTCCAACTACCTGATGGTGTCTTACGATATCTCAGTTTGTATCGACTGGGTCTATCAATATCAGTTGGAGGCTGCCACATCACCATCAGTGATCGCTGAGTTGAGTGTGGGGTTACTCTAAGACTCCTTACAGCACCAGATGCTGGAGAAGTAGTAAACATGTCAATTCATTCAATGTATTGCAATGTGCTTATATAATATGCATCTCAAAGGGGGCACAAAAGTAGTACTTATTACCAGAGGTGCATACTATCATGCAGGGTTGATTTATGAACATGAAAATAATACACAGGGACAGAATGAGAAGTATTTTATATCCAGTCCAAGGTATGCTCTAAGCCAGGTATATACCTACAAACCAATTACAAAGTTTCACTGTATGTTGACCCTGTTGACATTGTACATTGTTTCTCACCTGTTGTCCCGTATACTTGACGGGTAGGACCTGCTGAGTTGCTAGACACTGCCCATACCTCTATCTCATACCTAGTACCTGGAGTTAGGACAGGTGTAGTGTACTGTGTATTGAAGGTGCTCCTGGTGCTACTCCAGCTATAAAGTGCTCCACTGGATGGTCTCTCACGATATCTGAGTTGATAGGTAACAGGAGTTGGATAGTTGCTACCAG
The DNA here is from genome assembly GCA_963170055.1 of Halisarca cf. caerulea. NCBI lineage: Eukaryota > Metazoa > Porifera > Demospongiae > Chondrillida > Halisarcidae > Halisarca > Halisarca cf. caerulea. Next base: position 2,448,586 of record CAUJGJ010000242.1, on the reverse strand, counting down.
AAGGTGCTCCCCATGTTATGATCAGTCCAAATATGGTAGTGGATGGTCTCATGCTGAGAGAGGTTACTGATCCTGGTACTAAATGACCGTTAGAAGAAAATATAATGTGCCAAGTAAAGATAAATAATATTTTTTCACATCAGCCAGAACGTACTTTGAAGAGTGCTTGCTGTTCCAAATATACTCTGTCCATTTCCTATACTAGAAACAGCCCAAACGTCCACTTCGTACCTAGTACCTGGTTTGAGTACAGGTGTAGTGTATTGTCTCTGTGTAGCAGTCCTCTGAACAGTACTATTCCAACCACCAGGCGATCCACTAGATGGTATCTCACGATATCTGAGTCGATAGGTAATAGTTGGATAGTTGCTACCAGAAGGTGGTCCCCATGTTATGATCAGTCCAAATATGCTAGTGGATGGTCTCACTTGGAGGGAGGTTACTTGACCAGACACTACATAATTATGGAAAGAGGGAAACAGTATAAGAAGGGGATTTTTCAGCATGTCAGTTGAGTGACTTCTAGTGAGTCCACTCAGTACATTGGTATGTAGTTGCTGTTCTTGTGACACTTTGCCCTCTTCCAATGCTAGAAACAGTCCAAACCTCCACTTCATACCTAGTACCTGGTTTGAGTACAGGTGTAGTGTACTGTCTCTGTGTAGCAGTCCTCTGTACAGTGCTACTCCAACCATCAGGTGATCCACTAGATGGTCTCTCACGATATCTGAGGTGATAGGTAACAGGAGTTGGATAGTTGCTACCAGAAGGTGGTCCCCATGTTATGATCAGTCCAAATACGGTATTTGATGGTCTCACTTGGAAAGAAGTTACTGGGCCCGGCACTACATATTAAAAAGAGAAAAAGTTTTAAGTTGCGGATTTCAGTATGTCAGCTGAGGAAGTTAGTCAATCTACTCAGTACATTGGTATGTAGTTGCTGTTCTTGTGACACTTTGCCCTCTTCCAATGCTAGTAACAGTCCAAACTTCCACTTCATACCTAGTACCTGGTTTGAGTACAGGTGTAGTGTACTGTCTCCGTGTAGCAGTCCTCTGTACAGTACTATTCCAACCACCAGGTGATCCACTAGATGGTCTTTCACGATATCTGAGTTGATAGGTAACAGGAGTTGGATAGTTGCTACCAGAAGGTGGTCCCCATGTTATGATCATTCCAAATATGGTAGTGGATCGTCTCACTTGGAGAGAGGTTACTCTGCCTGGTACTGTATTGGACATAATACATTATAAATACATAAACAACACGAAATTGGATATTGTACACATGTACACAGATATGTTATGTCCCATTTTTGACATGAACAAAAATGGCCGCCGTTATCGAAGGAGTGAAATCAATTGGTCTGTTTTGCACATGCACGAGTAGTGATGCCCAGAAAACGCTTTGTGTTATATTGTATTACAGTTGATAGTATCTACTTTGAATCTGAGTCCTCTAGATTCTTGTGGAAGGTATGTACATTATGATGTATGACAAGTATTTTTCTCACCATATAAGAAAACATAAAAATGCAAAAACGCAGTGGTATAGAAGCTTAGGCTTTTGGACACAAAACCAGGCTCTAAAGAACACACAGATATCGAACGTATTAAATGTGAATTGGGATCCTCCACATCCACTGCATGTTCTAGGGTCACTAGTTACATAAAACAAATGGAATAACGTACAAAGACCCTGATTCGGATTCTAAGGGTTAGAATCTTTGGGAACACTACCTCAAAGTTTCATGCTGAGATTTGGAGATTTATACCACCACTTTTTTGATGAAATTTTCTTATGGTGTAAGTTATCTTCCTTCAGTGAAGTCACGTGACATCACCTGCAATCTTAGCTAGAATTATGCTCATGATGAAATAGTTTTGCTAGAAAATGCGAAGATGTACATGGTGGCTTTTAAACCTTATAAGGTGGGTTTAAAATAATCATAGGATATCAATATTTAGAAATTGTCGCATATTTCTTAAAATCTATTCCTTGGCTGTTATGTGTGGCCTCTTTGTCCTTCCAGCCAGGACAAGACAAGAAATAGTGAGGTACAGTAGAACCTCGTTAAGAAGAACACTCTTAAGACAAATATCTGCTTAACACAAACTAGCTTCCAAGCCCTGTTTGGTTTGCTGTAGTACTGTACATGTATTACTATATCCTGATAAGAAGAACTTCTGATGATGAGAACTGATTATGTGGGTCCCCTAAAGTTCGTCTTAACGAGGTTTGACTGTATAACTCAAACAAAACAATCAATCGAAAGTATATTCAATCAAATTTAGCTTGACCTTTTACATAATCACTCCTTACATTTCTGTCATGGATCTCTGCCCTTTTACAAAGAAATTTGCCCAGTAAAAAAAGCTTCTCTCAAGGCCAAATCAATCTTCCCGCATTATTCTACTGTAAACCTTCAGCATATGATCTTACGTAGCCCCATGCACGTGATTCTAAGCAAAGGAGTTGTAAAAAAGATTGCCAACTTCTCTCAACATCGGATTCTTTCCTTCCAAGATTTAGTTAGTGATGAAATTGGTGTACATTCTATCCAAACCTGCCAAAGAATGAATAAATGTCCAAAAACTAACACTTAGAATTTCCAGAAAAACGTGCTGTATAAAGTTGGGTATGGTCTGGAGCTTTTACTTGCTTGTTGCAGAGCATCCTAAGCTGATTCGCTCCACCAATACATGACCAACCCATGCAATTCAGTGATAATGAAATGTATACTGTGAAAACTACAAAACTCCCGTGTTTTGGGTAGGTTCGGACATAACTTACCTGCATATGGAAGTTACATGCAATTTTTTGATCATGTGCAAAACATCTATAAACATTGGGATGTGGTTACATATTTTAAAACTGATGAACTACTTCCTACTGACAAAACAGCCCAAACAATTACCACAGCACAGTTGGTCCATCAAGTAGTCCCTGTTGCTAAGCATGCAGTGTATATTGTCTGCTGTAAATTCTTTATTATGCATAATACAGGTCGGGGCATAGGAATTCTCACACAAGCGAGGGGGTGGAAGATTCTAGATGGAGCATTTGTATGGCAATATCCTAATGGCAATAATGAGTAAATTAAAAGGTCATACTTGGTCATACTGTGATTGGCTTGTAGTAGCTGTGTATTTTGTTGCGCAATGCCATCATGGTATATTTTGATGTGTCAGGTTATAGCTTGCACTTGAAGCTTGTTTACAGCTATGTTTCGATCACATAAATTAAGCACTTATATATGTATTAACTATACATTGCACAGTGTTGGTAGAACAAAATTTAAACCTGATTCTGCTAAATATAGCTGCATCATGATTATATTGCACACATCATTCCATAACATTTGGGATTAATAATTACCGATGTGTGCATTTGTAAATACTAACCACTGTATGTATTGATTGTGTTAGCGTTGACGAATGGTCCTTGAAACCCCAATGATGCTGCTGCCACCCAGATGTAGTAGTGATTCCCTGAACCAAGGTACTTTAATGTAGTGGTTGTTACATTAATCCCTCTGTTGCAGGTGGCACTGGTGGGTGGTCCACACTGTGTTCCACTTGTTGTACTGTAACATACAGTGTAGGTGATACCACTTCCACTGACTGCACTCCATGACACTCTTAAAGCTGGATGTGACTCATAAACTGTCTTAGAAGCAGATATCCCTTGAACAGTACTGGATTGTGCTTGTACAGATGTGGCCAAGCATGCTTCATAACCATAAGTAATGAAATGCAGATTATCAAAGAACAATAAATGGTTGTTATCTTGAAAACACAAGAATTACTTATATATATTAAAACAAAACATTTGACATCATAATATACGTTCAATCACAAGTCACATATCCATAATTTTATTCAATATATAATTGTCAGAAGTATGTGTACAAAATCACTTTTAAAGTACAAGAATATACACTGACCGTACTTGAGATAAGGGGTATTTTCGAGGTTTTAATCGAAAATGCGCTCTTGGTATCATTCAAACACACTGTAAATGCTCTATAATGACGTGATAATGGCGGCTTAATATGAGGTTCCTGTCGGAAGTTATATGCGGAAAATATCGATTTTACATAAACCTGTAGTTATGCACAATGACACATTTTAGCTTTAATTCCTTTCATTAGTATAACAACGTACTGTATATGGAAAATCAGAATAACCGCAAAGGGGATGTATAAGGAAAGAATGGCATAATCAAAGTTGCTACATGAATGATGGGTGCCATAACTCAGCACAAAAGGAACGGATCGCACTGAAACTTTCAGAACGATAGAAAATAGTACTTTAAGGTGTATGAATTAAAAAAAAAGATTTTGAAAAGTTAACAATAACTTTATTTTCGTGCACAAGTACGGTCACATGTGGCAGTCGAGGGTCTATAGAAATGAGGCCTTAGGTACGGTTGGTCAAATTTCGTTTTTTCCTTCAAATGCATTATTTTGCATCCTAACTTTACATTTATTCACCTTAAATTGCTGATTTGAACTATCTATGGGGTATTTGGAGAGCAGAAAGTCAGATAAGTCGAAGAATGAACGCTTATACCATAACAATTCTCAGTAAAATTGAATGTACTCAATGTGAAAAATGGCCGCCTCAGAAAGGATGGCCAAATTTGAACCGTAGATACTCCGAAAAATGTGGGCAAAAAATTACTATTGTATCCCTAGCTTCATTTAAAGTAAATGTGAAACAATTATAGATGATTCGGTAAGAGAATAGCTAGAGGTATTGGAGATGCAGGTGAGTTATGTGCACATAAAGCGAAATTTCAAAATGCCCGCCGCAAAGTTGGTCACAAATACACCCCCTTTTTCTTCTTTTGGAGTAGATAATGTGAAGAAACAAAGATAAATGTAAGCTGTTTGAACACTTTAATCCCCTATTTCTTCACTTTGTTTACTTCGAACTAACGTATTGAAGGAGAAAATTGGGACTTATTTGATGTATATGATTTTAACTTCATCCCAAAACGCGGAATACTCAACGATTGTGTGGAGGCAAGCTATTTATGGCAAAGAGTTCTTTGGAAAGGTAGCTAACTTTTCACCGTAGGGCCTCAAGAAATTTGACTTCATTCCTGAGATGTGCAGGTTTTTCTGTTATTTTTGGAGAAATATTACACAAATATGTTCGCATAAAAGGAAAGAACCAAGCTTTTATGAGGCCCTACAGTGAAAAGTCAAAGCTCCAGAAGGTGGTTTTCATCTCTGCATTTTGAGAAGAAAACTAGTCGTCCAAAATACTCTTCTTCTTGCCACAGTCACACGGACGTCAGGTGACTGTTACTTGTAAACGTATAGTTACGAAAGTATACGGACTTTCGTACACAAAGCCTTTGCTCTCATTCGAAGCAAAACTGGGTGAAAAGAAATAAAACGTGTACAAAATTTCGAACAAAACGAAGAACTGGAGATGTTTGAGACTTACATGCGCATAAATTCAACTTGGCTTGCTAAATGATCAAAATGCATCGTGAATGGTCACGCAAACTGCGCCTGATCAGAGCTCGATAATGAGATGCAAATTGATTACATTGTGTGAAGCCACAAAATGCCCCTCAGCTGCTCGATGTGACTGACACTAAGGCTTTCTATACATCAAAAGTAGTCTCACAGGGCTTACCTCTTCGTGAACGTGTTTTTGAATGATTTAGAGCTATGATAGAAGAGGCCCCTCATCAATATCTGCCTAAGGGTTATTCCCGTCTGAGAAAGTCTGCCCATGATTCGAAAAGCGGTTTAGAGCATTGCATGCCCTTCGAAAGATTAGTCGTTCTCGGCGAAAGAAGGTGCACTGGATAAATTTTGATTCCTGTGGCAAGTACTAGTTACTACACGGCTGCTTGGGGAGTAACATGTTGCTCCCCAAGGAAGATGTGTAGTAACTAATTTATCTCCTTTTAACACTTAAAAAGACAGCTGCTCTGCTATAGTTGCTGTACAGTGTGGAAGTTGTTATTGCGACATTTTGCACGTTAATTGACAACTATTGATTGTTTTGACAAACTGGGCGCTTAGGGAATACTGTCCTGACCGCATGGCTGGGTATTGAAAATATTGCCCAGGCAGCTCCTTTGATATATGATGTCATCAGGAGATAAGGGAATGTACACAAACTGGGCTTTAAATAGATGCCCAGGTCACTAAAGGTAAAGCTGAACGTGTGCAAAGAATTGTGAAGGAAATTTGAAATGGGAATTCTCAACATTACACAAACGTGCCTAAGGCCTCTTTTCTACTCTCGACTGCCACATATTATTCCAGTAAGTATAATTTCAGATAACTAAGTAAAACAATATTCTCTTGGAGATATATATATTATATATAATATTTTTGGTGATCCTTTCTAGGGCTGCATTACTATACTAGGGAAGCTAGGGAAGTATAATGGTACAATTAATTTTTTTTTTCTTAAATTGGTACATGGATTATGTAACATTAAAATATAATAATTAAGCAATGTAGGGTATAACCTCGCAATATGACCTCCCTGGAATTAGGACCACCTCAAAATTTAGACCACTTGGTTGTAGTCCGGAATTTCTCCTATATTTTTACATGGAAATTATTTTAAGAATAAAGACCCTATTTTTGTCCTTTGGATGCCAAAACATCACAATAACACCATGTATTTGTGGATACTGCTGTATTCTGTGGATTGACATTAGGCTCTGAAATGATCCCATCAGTTTAAAGAGATGGTAAACTTGGGGTCAAATTTCTATTATGGAGTAGCAATAAAAGATCGAAGTGTGATGATATTATTGTCTTATGTGCATCCTATGTCTATGGAATGACTTGCGGATGTGCCATGTTATTCTGGACAGTATATACTTTTAGAAATAAGACCACCTCAAATTAAGACCACTTGCACCAGTCCCAAAGGTGGTCGTACTTGTAAGGTTCTTGAGTAATTATTGTTAGATTGCGGTATGTCTTATATAGTTATATCATAGATGTTTTAGGTTTTAGAAATTTTCAATTTCATGAATCCTGTTCGATGTTGTTAAGATTTAATGCTGTCTTTTTGAATTCATAATGCTATCTGGAACATGTATATATGTAATTTCTTCTCTAATATTTATGTGTGAGCATCGCCAGTATAAATCGCAGATTATGAACATCCTGGCGAAAATGCTTTTTTGGCATATTTTGAAAGAAGCATTATCAGAGTGCTTGATTCAAAAGTTTGAGCGCGATTTGCCCAACCATCTTGGAGAAATGGTCCCTTTTCCTGACAGTCCTCGTCTTGTTCTGGCGTAAGTATACAAAAATCTCGGATTTTATTGAAAACTATGGTCTGTCACGTGACATTTCTCCAAGGAGAAATGAAGTTATTTCATCTTCCAGTGATTTTCTTCTCTAATACACGTTTTGCATCGCTTTTCTGAAGATCTTCCACTATCAACGACTTCCCCCTATATACCGTTACAAATGGCACCCGTGCATTGCCAGAGATATATTTTTCCGCTGCTTGTAGTCTTGTGGATGACTTTGGAGAAATTGGTTCCTTCTTCGATCGTCTCATAGATACTCTCCGAGTCACTGATGAACAAGCGACGAATTCTACTGAAAGAAGACAAATTTTACCCCATTTGTACATTATTTCTCGGCGTCTAAAGTAAGCATGTGTTTGAAGTGATTTAAGAGTGATTGCAAACTCAAAGGGCAAACTATAATAAAATTTTCAAATGGTAAACTTTGATAGCTAATTTCTCGAAAACGCATAGTGGTCATTATCTGCAATTTATACTGGTGACGCTCACATGGAATATTGCAGATAGTAAAACCACTGAAATACTGAATCTGATTTAGTAATTCTGCACATTGTACTCGAACAACTTCAAGTACTAGGAAGTGCATGCTTGTCTCTATGCCTAGACTCACCTATTGCAAAGAGTTTGATAAGAAAGTAACAATTCCCTCCATTCATCCTCCTTGAGAAATGTTTCACATTCAAAGCAACTTCGATCAGTGTAAATTGACAATGACCTATTTGATACAGGCAGTCTGTTGGGTAGAGCTATTACAATGAGTTTTGTTCCATTTTATAGGTGTGGACCGATTTTCTTCTTGTGTGGCTTCCAACAAATGTCGTATTATGTATATGTAACATGAACTAAAACGTCCTCACAAAATGTATGTTTGAGAATCAATGAGAACTTGTATGCATTTTAGTTTGTTGCCTTTGTGTCTGAACCTGTCACTTCCAGTTACATGGTAGGTGTTCTAAATTATTGGTTAATCATAATATTATTATGCATATGGGACATGTCCACACTAATTCAAAGGTGTGAAAATTTTGGTCATTTTTTGGCTGCCGGAAGAAGGCCCTATATTAATATTACTTTCACCGGAAGTGTCTGGAACGTCCGGAACGATGTCTATATATATTATATATATATATATATATATATATATATATATATATATATAGTTTGTTTTTTTGTTTTTTTTAAGGTTAATAATTAATCATCAAACTTACCAGACCAGAAATTCATAATATGCAACATGGAAAAGTTAGATCGTGTCAATACATCACAGTTGGTACTATTTAACCGTCTTAGCCTTGTAACCTCATGCAGCACACAGTGCAAAAACTAAAATTCTAAAGAACTTTCAAGTTCACATGTCGGACATGTCCACGCTAATTCGAAGGTGTGAAAATTTTGGTCTTTTTTAGAACTTCGGTTCTCATCTTGTAGAAGCTTCAGAGCGTCAAATGAGGTATTAACGAGTAGGCAGACCCATAAACGTTTCGACAATTTCCCTTTCGAGAAGCCTGTTATTGCGAAGAAGCTAGTGAGGTTTTTCTAAGCCCTACTAAAAAGCGAAACGCTTTGGGTGCTACATGGAGGAACACTTCTAAGACAATTTTTTCACATAAATAGCTATAGCAACACATTTACTAACTTTTCCATGCGGGGGCATTGACAATTCCTTTCCAAAGCCAAGATCTGCGAAATTGGCCCTCAAAACACAAAATTCAAGCTCCGATAACTTCGGGCAAGAACAAAAGTTTGCTTGCCCCCACATGGAAAAGTTGTATTCTATAAATAGATCGACGTTGGCACCAAGAAACTGTGTCCAGCTTGTTCCCTCGCGTAGCACCCAGCCGAAAACTAAAGTTCTGAAGAACATCCAGTTAGGTCACGAGGCAACATGTGGCAGAACAACTGTGATGACAAAAAACGTCACTAAACACGGATTCAACATTCATTCGCCGAAATTTAATATTTCATCACTATGCAAACTGAGAAGCACTGTCATAACAAATGTGGACATGTCCCACATGCGTATAATTATACTACCAGAAATATAACATTGTATTAAAGGCTTCCTAAAGAATAAATTCATGCTTTTATTTCTTTAAAACTGGGTGTCTATATAAATTCAGATATACTGTAAGTTTTTTTATATGTGACACATATGGACAACAGTATTCATGCCTATTATATTACACATTAATATTAGTATATGCATGGACTTTAGTAATGGAGACATGTATTATATGTTTTTTTCACGGACATGTATGAAGACATGCATGTGTCTTTTTTCCTTCAAGATATATGCTGAATAAGACCTAATTTATTGGACAAGGAATAATTTTATTTTTCAGAGTGACTGGATTTAAAAGAGCTTAATCAGTACTAGCTTGGTAAAGCTGCTGTCTGGATAATTACAGCTGATAAAGTTGCATGAATGTGTACCCAGCTTCATGGATACCCACCTTGCATTTCATTTCTAGCTCTTCTTCAGCATCAGGATTCCAGGAACATTGGTAAACATGGTAGCCAAGCACTCATCTATGCAATATATGAGATCTCCTTCACCCATCCCTGAATTACTGTAAGAATATTTTGCAGATCTCAAACAGTGTTGTACAAGCGTGGCAAGTACGTGCATGTTACTGGTCATTTGTGAGAGTATAACAATTAATGCAATGCCATACAAAATAGAAGAACAGTTGCTAAAGAGTGGGAAAAATAATCATATACAATGGAACCTCCTTTGAACAGACACTTTGGGACCTGAAAAGGAGTTTGCTATGGAGTTTTCCAATATTCAGAGGTTTTTTTACACATATAGCAATCTATCTGGACCCACTAAAGTGGTCTGTTATAGAGAGGATTCGACTATTAGGGGAGTTTGTTATAAGAGGTTCAACTATATCCTCATTTTGAATTTAACGCAAATGGTAAATTAGAATGTCTGATAAAATAGGGCTTATATGGTAGCTATCGTGCTGCTAGTGTTTGACACCTGATAGTATTGCTCTTAACGTGATCCTTTAATCATATAATTGAGGAGCTTACCACTTGTCTTGACAGACACAACTTACCTATGTTGGATTACTGATAATAATATACATCCTTGGTGAGATCGAAAACATGTTGTTGTTTCTGATATTGCTGTATTGAAAATGTAATTATAGATCTCTCACGTATACCAAGAAAAAACTTTCAGATTGGATTGTGCTTGCTATATTATTATGCACACACATAAGAAGTATGAATTATAATCATAGTTAATACGCATGCATGAGGGAGTATATAGTGCACTACTGTTCTCGTTCTTGGGTGCGATGTGAAGGAGAGAAGAGTACGTGAGAGATGGGTGTGTAGTAACTGGTTTGTTGCCAAATAAACAGTATGACGAATTTGCCATAATATACCGTATTCGCTCTAAAAATTCGTCATTCCAATTTTTCGTCAGGCACAATGAACCGGTATTTCCTTACTCTAATGCTGACGAATGCTTGGCGCTCTAATTTTCATCATTTTACTCTAATTTTCGTCATTGACCAGAAGCAATCTAATCATTTGTCACAAAGGGCTTTGTTCCTGGATTTCGTAGATTCAGCTAGCATTTCTATTTGTTAAGTCGACCTTTCTCCTCTCTCGGTATTTACTGAATGCGATGGATGAAGACTGCAGCGATTCTGAATTGACCGTGAACTTCATCTTCCTCCATGCCAGTGATTTCCACGGCGTTTTTTCTTGTTTGTTGCCGGCATCTTGCCGACAAACGAACTCTTCATCCGGGAACGGGTGACCAGGTGTCCTGGTAAACGTGATAGCCACGCACAGCTGTTCGGACCTTCAGTTCTGAAGTCACCATATTCACATACGCCCATAAAACAAAACCGCTCTAATGTTTCGTCTACATTCTAAAGATTCGTCGGAAAATTCTAAATTTTCGTCAGCGGCAGCCATGTTGCTTATTCATATTCTAATGACATCAAATGACGAAAAAATGGGCAAACAGTTGGTGACGAATTTTTAGAGCGGATACGGTAGTTTGAAGGCATCTCGGACGAGCTGTTTGAGTATTTATCTGCTTTGAATAACTTGAAAATTGATTTATTGAATGTCAGTGCACCTAAATTAGCCAACCTAACTCCTAGGAAAGATGCAGTCTGGTTAGTGCTCTTGGTAGGAGCTTATTAGAGAATCAGCAGGTAGATCAAGCTGACCACAATTCATCTTTTATTTAATGTGTGCAAAAATTCCTTGCTTTTCAAAGCCTTTGTTAACTGATTGACTAGTTATTTGAGCACATACTTTTGCATACATTTGGCAAGAATTCAGATCCTATCATGAAACACAATCAGTAGCATCTTAGCTTGGCCTGCTATGACCATCCTACACAGGCACGCACGCATAAACTCATGCATACATACACGCACAACACACACACACACACACACACACACACACACACACACACACACACACACACACACACACACACACACAGACACTTACACACACACACAGACACGCACACACACATAGACACACACACACACACACACACACACACACGCACACACACACACACACACACACACACACACACACACACACACACACACACACACACACACACACACATGTGCAGGTATGTTATGGCAGAATTACGGCTACATTAGGGCGTTTTGTGGCTTGACAAGGTATGCAATTAAATTATTACGCCTCAGACAGTTTATCATGGTCTGGCCATGTGACCACAGCTTAAACACGACTATTATACATTATTATAAGTTGAAACATGTGAGTATTTGAAGAGTTTGCCTCTGTGGACATGTGGTATCATGTGACAAAGGCCTAAAGAAGCACTTCAATTCACAAGGATTTTATGGTGAAAAAGACGCGGGTCTAGATCTCTACATAGATACTTAAAACTTTGTCAGATTATCGCTAAAGGACTGAACCTCAAATTCTGATTTGGGGAAGATTGTCTGTCCATCCATTCAGTTTATGCAGAGCCATTAATTTTGTTACTATAGCCATTCTTTTTGATCAGAAATCCCTGGACATAACAGCCGTGGAATGGAGCAGCATTTTCTCCAAATCAGAAAAGTAGAATTTGGGCATGTTCTGTCTTCTGAACTCACTTGCGCATTTAAATTCAGATTCAGGTCTTGGCCCATGCCTTCTGTGTTTTATGCTTATTTTAGTATGGTTAATAGTCGACCATGTGCAGCACGTACAATATTTTTTGGCTCTTTAAATTGTATGTGCACAAACAAAGGAATGTTCAAAATACTATCACAGGGACATTATAACGCTTTTGCGGACTTGGGGATTTGGGGCATGTACAAAATGGAATTTATCACCTTTTATGTTTACATTAGAACCAATTGAAACACCATATTATGTAAACCGTTCAAATATTATTTAAGAAAAACAGCCAAAATTGTACAAATTTGTACCTCTTGGCAAGATCAAAGGGAATGTCAAAGGATTGTTTTGAAAACAATGGACAACTGTTTACAAAACATTGAAGAATGTCCACCTGTTCCAGCTGGTGTACCATTGAGGGTACAAATTTGCACATTTTAGTTAGATTTTGTTAAATAATATTTGAACGGTTAACATAATATTGTGTTTTAATCAAGTAGTGTCACAAGCGTCATTAGATCTTGCCCAACCCAAAGCGGAGTCCTCAGGAGAAGCAGCTAGTATCGTCACCAACTGAGTAACTTTCTTGGCAAAATACATCTGATTCATTTACGAACGTGTAAGTACAAGAAAATGAATATGAGGCAAAATCTATAGCTGTGGTACCTTTTCTGCAACATATATCTATGTTTAGGCTGAGGAAGTAGGCCATAAAATATCTGAAAGCTTGACTCACCGATTCTAATTTAGAAACGCATTTGTAGATCCATTGAAAGCAGAAAATACAAGGAAAGTCAAAAGCTCACAATCGAAATACCTTCATAGACGTCAAATAGGAGACACATAAAGAGAAACAAGTAAGCAAGAGGCAGGTACGGTGCTGCAGTGACCTGCTTTGAGCACTGGTGCTTTTGCAATGATTTGATGACGTCACAATATAATGATTGTTTTGTACCCTTCTCACAAAAATTGTATTTTCCGGACGTGTAAATGCCATTACTCTCGGATGAAGTAGATGTTAAGTGATTCCTAACAAGCTTGTGCATGCCTGAGCAGAAAAAATATAACTAGGTCTCTAGTAGGTTATATCTTTGAAACCGTGCTCTGTTGTTTTCATGTACTTCAAGATATAGAAACGATATTTAACGCACGCTAACGCCAACACAAAATCGCTCGGCGTCCCTGGTAACCTCTGTGTTGTTTCTTGTTTGGCGAACTGCAATTTGGAAATGGAAACAAGTGACATAATTCAAGGTTTGTTTTATTAAAAAATGCTATCTGCACATACAAGGCAATTATTATAGCTTAAAATTAAAATGCTGCAGGTTCAACAGCAATTAATACTGCTGCCCTTCCTTCCAATGCCTCAAACGACTAGCTGCTGAAATTGCAGAGGTGGCTGTCGCAAGCACCCTCAGCATATATGGCAGGAAACACTCAGAACCTCTTGCACAATCTGCAGTAAAAAATTTGAGAAATTTGTGTGGCAAACCCTCTTTTGTTGCACCACTGAATGCTGAGCTACAAACGTGTCAAGATAACATTAACAATGAAGACAGAAGATACATGACTTTGACTATTTCTAAGGCCATGGTTTTCATAAAGCAAACAACAGTTACTGAAGCTGCTGAATGAATCAGGTGACATTTGATCGATTTTGTCCCATTTTAGGTCACTTTGAATGCGAATCACTCGGAAGGTGCTCGTCATTGCATGGATCCGATGCAAACTATTCTCTATTGTAGTACTGACAACGCATACTACATGCAATGAAGGCGAGTCCTATTATGTAGTTCCTTTGTGTGGTTTGCTCTCATGCACTTCCCTTCTTTTGTGGTGATAAATATGAAGTGAGCCACATATATACAAGATGTGTTTAGTTGTTTGTTTTTTGTTTGTTAATTTGTTGTTTATGTATTTTATTGTTTATTTCCAATACCCTAGTTTATTCATCTTGCATAGGTACAACATACAATACATAGCAGAATACTTTGCTCAAAACTTTCATATAGTGGTACTATAATAGACATAATTCTCACAGGAATCTGTAAATCCTTCTGGAATCTCTCTCATACATCCACTCTTATTGAGTGTGTACATCTACCTATTTAAATGTCACCTCACTCACGCATATGCAATAAAACACATCCACTCGTGCATGTGCCATTGCGCGCATGTACACAGACCCATACACACACACACATACACACACACACACACACACACACACACACACACACACATACACACACAGACACATACACACACACACACACATGCACACACATGCACACAAATGAACCACGCGTACAGTGTGTATTGTTTGAGCATCCATCAGTACGTCACCATCCTTGTACGTGATGGAATAACCCAGGCATATAATATACCAAATTGTTTATGTAGGAAAAGTCATATTATAGTGAAAATGAATTCTTACCATATGCAAACCTCTAATTAGATCAGTGATATTCCAGGCAACCTACAGACAGTGTGTGGTAATCAGCAGACCCACAGTGTATCTACAGAAACAGACAGGATCAACTGCACAAGCAATAGTGAAGAGGACAGTTATAAGTCTGATAAGTCAGTCCTTGTCCACCAAAGTATATACAAGACCTACACAATGCATTGGAACAGGGCATGGATTTTGCAATGATATCATTTGGTAAACAAAGAACTTGTTCAGCACCTAATCTTTGTGATATGCATAAATATGTCTTTGTGCCCAGGATGTACATAGTAGAACAATTTTGGGTATCTGTCCACAGCCTTGATTATTTCAGCTATTTAGTCAAGACTTAGAGACTGTTTCTTAAATCCACTTATGTCTGGAGCCGGATTTGCTGTAAACATCTAAAACTCCACAGTTAATGGCACCTATGGCCTCGCACTTGTCTTCGCTATACACAGATATTCACTGTATGCGTTGTTGTTTTAAGCAAAGGTAGTTCCATGCTTTAGTATATATAATGGCTTGTCTGTGACTTGGAAACTAGTTCAGTCCGAAACGATATTCATTATAAGTGAACACGTTACAACGCGTTATGGCTTTATGCGTGTAGCTTAATATGGAATACAAAGCACAGGAATGAGAATACATCTCCCTGTAGCAGTCCACACAGTATTACAAACAAAATTAGCATGAAATGTAATCAATGTTGATTACTGTTGCAGTTGCTATATTTCAAATTCACACAATGTCTGTATATAGTCTCACACATATGGTATTTCTGGTGCATGGAACATCACATGATCCTAACACCTGGAAGGCCCGTAGTTGGGGCTGAGGACATGTAGCGGATTTCCTCCACATTTTCATAAACCCCTCGTCATCAACTCTGTCGGAAGGAGATTTATAAGTAACACATTTGCACCTAATGTTTGTACATTGAAAACACTCCAAATGACACTCCAAATGAAATTTCAGATCACACGTGCACAGATACATTCAAACTAGAATTTTTTAAAGCATATATTTATGTATATAGACATATATGCTTACCCAATGCTCCTCTAGTTGTAGTGAATATATGGTATTGTGCACAAGTACACCATATATTATATACCTATATATCAGTGTTCTCCCCAGAAATATTTTAAGGCATGTTGAAGTTCATGCCACCTTGAGCGACATATTATCAGGGGCGGATCTACGAAAGCTCTCATATGAGGGGGGGGGGGGGGTAAGCAACTTTGGGACCTTTTTTTAGTGAATGACTATTAGCATTTATATATATATATTTCCTCTTTTAGGTGACTGGTGGGTGAGCTGGGGCTTTCCTGTCTACCTAAATCACTGTATACTTCTTGTTCCAGCAGATTCACGACTTACGTTTCCTGTTTTAATGCCTTCTTTTCTCTAAAAATGCAGTCAACTTAGCCTCCAGTCTTCCACTAAACGCAGGACGGTTCAGTTCAGCGTTCAAATTATGTTTATACTTAAGATCGTACGCTTGCGGCACCAATCGAGCACGTAAACACCTGCTGTCGCGCGAAGTACATTATCATGACGTCATCACATTAAAATGGAGAATACTCGCGGAGGTTATTTTAGTTAAGTTTGGGGATTTGCATGATTTGTTCTTCTAAAAAATACTCTAAAGGCCCATAGATGTACACTTCTGTGAAAGCTAGGAAGAAAAGAAGGCATGTCGGGCCGACATGCCTTAAGA
>CAUJGJ010000242.1:2336976-2426976 GCA_963170055.1 Halisarca cf. caerulea | reverse complement strand
TTACAACAAGTGATCTCAAGGGCATTCTTGGAGCATTATTTCGTACAACACCACGCAGAGGGTAACTGACCGACAATTCTCATCCTAACCTTCGTTCAGCACTATCCAAATGCTTTGAACGGCAATAATAGTTGCCTGTTGAATCGTTGGAGGTAAATGGTATTCCTGTGAAACCTCTCGCAAGTAGATTATATCTGATTTGGACATAAAACAAAATGGCAGATGCAATAGAAGTACTCAAGGAACCCCTTGTTTTCTGCCAAAAGGAGATATTCAGTTCTGAAGTATTCTTATACAAGACCAAGGACATATCAATTTTGTATATGAGTAGAGTAGAAACTTATCTAGTGCTTAAAAAATCATTGTCGTATACCTTTGGTCAGGTCTATGTAAAAACACAAAGATTGCAAATTCCAGTCGGGGAAATGAGGTTTTTGTATACAAAAGTAGGCTAAAAATGTGGAAGAAAGCGTAAACTTACTAAATCAGAAAATGATTTAGTCTGCTCCACTCCACAGCGTCAAAATTCTAATTTATCCACAGAAATTACTGAGAATAAACCCTGTGCGGCCACAAAACGATGAACATAAAATGAATGGAACAACATACAGATATTTGGTCCTTTAGGAACATTCTGTGAAATTGTTGATTTCAAAGACTTAAATTTTCCGACCGGAATTTTGAGTGAAGTTTAAAATTCTTGAGCTGTCATCTTTTTCGTTGGGTAGCAGATGATGTCAAATGACTTTAGGATTAGGCTCAGGTCTATATCAGATATATACAAAATAGACATGGTCAAGCCTTAGCCAACTGTCATTAATTAGGGAACTGTGCATCTTGTTCCAACAGAATTTATTTCAGTGCTTGATAATGTCTGCCATTGTATGTTGTGTCCCGTTTATGTCCCAGTTGGACGTAACGTACCTCGAGGATTCGCTTCACAAAGTCACTAATTACTACATCACTCCCTATACAAACCACACAAGTTGCTAACCTTTTCACTTGTGCATGTACAAACGTATATATTGCTTATGAAAAACTTGTTTAGAACAGCCCCAAGCAGTGGAACCAAATGTGTAGTTGTGAAGATGTTTTACTATGATATTAATATGTGGGATAACTAAGTATACAAGGAAATTAAACCATTAGTTATTCAGTACCTCCTTTCACAATAGCTGTCTGTCTACTTCTGCTACCTTCGCTGATCCCCAGAGTCGCCCAAACCTCCACTTCATAACTAGTAGTAACCTCCAGACCAGTTATAGTGTACTGTGTCTTTGGTAAGTAGATCGTCCTTTCACTGCTCCAACTACCTGATGGTGTCTTACGAAATCTCAGTCTGTATCGACGTGGTGTGGTGATATCTGTTGGAGGCTGCCATGTCGCAATCAGTGATCTCTGAGTTGAATGTGGTGTTACTCTAAGACTTCTTACTGCACCAGATGCTGGATAAATAGCAAAAATGTCAATTCAATGTAGTCAAACTTGCTTAATATGTACCTTAAAAAGGACAGATTCTGAAAATTAGTTGAAATAACATAGGTACTTATTATCAGGGCTGGTTTATGTACATGAGTTATACACAGGGACAGAATGATAAAAATAATCCCTACTATCCAGGAGTATGTACTAAATCAGGTACTTACTAAACAATATTACCAATTCCTCTGTACAAACTAACCCTGACTGCATTGTAATTTGCTCCTTACCTGTTGTCCCGTTCACTTGGCGAGTAGGTCCTGCAGAGCTGCTAGACACTGCCCATATCTCTATCTCATACCTAGTACCTGGTTTGAGTACAGGTGTAGTGTACTGTCTCTGTATAGCAGTCCTCTGTACAGTACTACTCCAACCACCAGGTGATCCACTATATGGTCTCTCACGATATCTGAGTTGATAGGTAGCAGGAGTTGGATAGTTACTACCAGAAGGTGGCCCCCATTTTATGATCAGTCCAAATATGGTAGTGGATGGTCTCACTTGGAGGGATGTAACAGATCCTGGTACTATAATATTATGTATAAGTGTTTGTTAAAAGAAAATAGTGTAAAGATAAGTATATAATGTGTGTACACTTGGAAGTACATACATTGAAGAGTGTTTGCTGTTCTGTATGATGTAGGTCCATTTCCTACACTACAGACTGTCCAAACCTCCACTTCATACCTAGTACCTGGTTTGAGTACAGGTGTAGTGTACTGTCTCTGTGTAGCATTCCTCTGTACTATACTACTCCAACCACCAGGTGATCCACTAGATGGTCTCTCACGATATCTGAGTTGATAGGTAACAGGAGTTGGATAGTTGCTACCAGAAGGTGGTCCCCATGTTATGTTCAGTCCAAATATGGTAGTGGATGGCCTCACTTGCAGAGAGGTTACTTGGCCTGACACTACATGTGAAAAGAAAGGATCAGTATACAGATGTGGATTTCTAGGATAGAATTAATCAATCTACTCAGTACATTGGTATGTAGTTGCTGTACTTGTGACACTTGGCCCTCTTCCAATGCTAGTAACAGCCCAAACCTCTGCTTCATACCTAGTACCTGGTTTTAGTACAGGTGTAGTGTACTGTCTCTGTGTAGCAGTCTTCTGTACAGTACTACTCCAACCACCAACTGATCCACTGGATGGTCTCTCACGATACCTGAGTCGATAGGTAACAGGAGTTGGATAGTTGCTACCAGAAGGTGATCCCCATGTTATGGTCAATGCATATCCAAAGCAATATGGTGCTGCACTCAGAGAAGTCACTGATCCAGGCACTGCGCATGCATTGTGTGGAATAGACAGTAAATGACTGTACACTTTGTATAAAATAATGGAATATACATGCAGTTTTCTGATATGAAGAATCTACTTACGTTGATATGTGGTTGCATATCTTGACACTGTTGAACCACTTCCAATTGGTGAAACAGACCAAACCCTCACCTCATATCTGGTACCTGGTAATAAGCTGGATATTGTGTGTTGTCTTCCATAAACTGTATATGTGCCGCTCCAACTGCTGGATGTTGAAAGGCGATACCTCAGTCTGTAGGTTAGAGGAGTTGGATACGTTCCAGAAGGCGTACCCCATGTAACAACCAATCCATATGCAGAAGTTGAGGGTGTCACAGAGACATAAACTGTCCCTGGTACTGATAAATAAAATGCAATAATCATTCAATGCATGCTTCACATTAAAGAAAGTTTCAATCAAATGCCATATTTGGTCATGCTATGAAAAGCTTGAGGTTATCATAATGATCATAATGACATATTTTGATGTGTCACTTTACAGCTTTGGGTGCACCTATGCATAATTGTTTACAGCCATGTGTTGAAAAAGTGTACAAGGACTTAGTCTAGTACAATAGGCACTTATTGAATATTGTACACTGTATAATATAGAGCTGAAAAGACAAAATCAGGAATTTGAAATGACATTGTGTAGCACAAATTGTGCATATGCAATACGCACTCTTTTTATGATGTTGACTTCAGTTTTGTTCATACACAAATTAAATAATGTGTTATATAATATGCCCATTATATAGCTCTCATGTTTTCTTATACAATATGCATCATAATGTTATTGTGCACATGAATAATATATAAAATGTGCAGATCACAGGTATAACATGTGCCTTTGCATTTCTATTTTATATCTTGATATGTGTAGTGTGTGTATTATTTTTATCATAATCTCATCTCATTCAGTACTTTATAATTCTGTTGTTCCCTTGTAACATGTGCCTTTTCTGGAAACAAAGGGGCGTTGTGTGGTTTACAAAGGAATTTCATTAAATAATATCACATTTTACGTTTATGAAGTCGCTTGAAATATAGGCCTTCTTGTTCTCAAACAGAAGAGAATTATATCGAATATCGCACTAGTCGGCACATACAGTGTTTTCAAAATGTTCTAATGGCTATTCATTTGTGTTAGAGGAAGTATCAATTTCACTGATCGCTACATGTTGGTGACATCATTATATCTTGTGACCATCTTATGGCATACGGCGAGAGAGACTTTTTCAATATCTGAGTTTCTTTTGAAAACCCATGGCCAGTCATCTAAATGGTTGTGTAGGGGAGCCATATCGTTAGAATTAGATCACAATCTAGGTCAAGGTAAATTTTCACTACACACAAGGTATTTATAACTGCCCGTGAGAAAATGACATATATATTGACCGTCGCTGAGTAGGTGCTCACATGCTCATCGTTTTCTTCTAAATACAAATAGGGGGACGTTAAGTTCATATAGTAGAATAAAAGAACACATAGTATACTAGCTACTGCGAAGTTATAATTCTAACGGTATAACTTTTTTCTTGAAGGAAGAAAAACATGACTGAAAAGTAGCTGTTTTAAACGAACTCTGCCTTTGCCGCTGGTCAAAATTATCGAGAATTTTCATAAAACTAGTCTCAAAAGAAGGAAAAACTAGCAAAACATTCGAAAAGCACTTGGGGAATAGGTTATAACAGACGCAACGAAAGTTATGGGCAAAAAACCCTGTTTTTTCTGCCCATTAAACATGAAAAATTTCGTTTAAATGAGCATACACTGAATACATACCTGATTACAGTGGAGTCTCATTATAACGAATCTCAGGGGGAGGCAAAAAAATTCTTTATAAGAGAAATTCACTATAAGAGAAATTTACATTTAATACAAACTCTATGTGTTTCAAATCAAAATATCACTATTAGTTGTACATTGAAATGACATGTAAGTAACAAATGCAATGAAACAACCTAAACCAAGGTTTGCTTAAGGTAATCAGCAAATTTCTTTTGCTCCCAAACTTGTGTGGTTCTTCAATCGTTGATAGCGCGTTGTGTGGTATACCAAAGTAGGCTGCAATTTCCTCCTTTCTCTTATGTCGATGGTGCGGCACTATCCAGAGCTCGAATAAGGTCCTTTTTCTACTGAAGACTAAGTCATTGTTGCATGTGTCCCCCCATAATTCGCTATAAAGTCACAAATTCACGATGCGGTCGCATCTTCTCCTTCGTTAAAAACGAATATTCGCTATATGCGTGTTCGTTATAATGTTAACAATTGCATTATAACGATTGCATTGGGACTTGGGACTTGATATTTACCTCGTTATAAACGAAAATCGTTGTAAGCATGTTCGTTATAACGAGACTCACTGTATAACACTTTCCCCAAGTGATTTTCGTAAATTTTGACATATGCCGTACCCATGAAAACAGAAAGCACAAAGATCAGAAGAAATGTTGACCCGCGGCAAAGCTGGTGTTTCTTCACCTCAGAAAAACAGCCATTTTTGTGACATTTAACATATTTGTAACCACAACATCACCAAAGTCATCATTTCCTACCATTCTGCTGGTATGGGAACTATCAAACATTGCCTGAAGTATGCTCAATGATGCATCAAGAACAGCTGCTAATTTGTGACGTTGAGAATAGGCAATGCCCACAATCCAAGTGAGCCACAGGTGGTAATAAATGCACTGTGTTGTTGATTTTGATAGCATGCTCCATTCCCGACATGTGCACAAGTTTGCAGTTTTACTCTGTGTCAAAAACAACATTTTGATGTACATCTCGGTAACGAAAGAGAATGGTACGTTCAACAGTGGTGAAAATCTACATATTAATTATAATTGTTAGAATGTTTTTGACAAAGTATGGCTGCTCTTTGCAATGGTCAACATGACTGGGTTTTGCACTAAACTTATTTTGATTAAGGTCCGAATCTGTGGTCAATTTTTCAGCTATACGAAGTATTGACAATAAAGTTAGGTAACTGTTGTAGCATAAAATAGTCAATTAATGTTTTGAATGCCTTTTGTACTGCATAAGTACCGTGGAAGCAAGAAAAAGAGGGAGTTCATTTCAGCCAACTTTAGGATGGCCATTTTCTAACACCACACATGCTGCACATGTCACACCTGCGATGAGTTGACAACAAAATACACTAGTTACTGCACTATTTACAGGGGTGTAGCCAGGATTGTAGAAAAGAGGGGCAAAGGAATGAACAAATTTGTGGTCATGCCCACTGTAAGTAGCAGGCTTCTCCTCTGTGAAATGGCTGCCACACGTACTAATTGTACTGAGCAATAAACTTGAGTGATTCAATGATTAAAGGTAGTTTAGAATCTTTCAAAGCTGTCTCTGAGGAGGAAAGTCAATTATTTGCAAGTTACAGTATCTAGAAGCTTTTCCATCTTTGGGAGTATACAGTAAG
The DNA here is from genome assembly GCA_963170055.1 of Halisarca cf. caerulea. Classification (NCBI taxonomy): domain Eukaryota; kingdom Metazoa; phylum Porifera; class Demospongiae; order Chondrillida; family Halisarcidae; genus Halisarca; species Halisarca cf. caerulea. Next base: position 2,420,757 of record CAUJGJ010000242.1, on the reverse strand, counting down.
GACTCAGGAGTTTCATGTTCTTATTAAAAGAATCAAAATAAATATTAAAGATGTGAAATTTTGAAGGGGGGGGGGGGTGCAAAAGGGGTATTTGCCCCTTTTGCACCCCCCTGGCTACGCCCCCAATTTATGTACTATAATATTCTGTGAAATCTTACCACTGTATGTTGTGATTTGGTAGCGATCACTGAATGGTCCTTGCACTCCCGATGACACTGCTGCCACCCAAATGTAGTAGTAATACCCTGAATAAAGGTACCTTAATGTAGTAGATGTTCCAGTGATCCCAGTGCTGCAGCTGGCACTAGTGGGCGGTCCACACTGTGTTCCACTAGTTGTACTGTAACATACAGTGTAGGTGATACCACTTCCACTGACTATATTCCATGACACACTTAAAGCTGGAGATGAACTATACACTGTCCTAGAAGCAGATATCCCCTGAACAGCACTGGACAGAGCTTGAACTGATGGGGCCATCCATACTTTGTAACCAGACATAATGAAAGAAAGATTGTCAAAGACATTATGGATGCTTATCTTAAAGTACAAAATGTGTTGCAGATCAAATGATAAAATCAGGCAAACTTACAATCATACTGTGCATGTAAGGCCTACGTAAGCTTGATGGGACAACCGGTGTGCCAGATTGCTGGCACAAAAATGTTTAGAGACTTCAACCGAAAATGCAGACGTTAATACGTGAAAAAAAGAATGTATAGCTTCATAATATACCATCATAAAGGTCTAGTCCACATTGCTGTATGTCAGGTAAATGCAGAATTACTTATAAATTACAAGAATATTAAGTCCCGGTACTGAAATTATGCCGTTTTAGATCACGCACTACATTTTTGTATTATAATGGTAAAGTATTAGTATTAATCATATTAGTAAAACTGACATAAAATTATTATAGAATTCAGAAGTGTTAATTCACTAACTATAGAAAAATGAGATGTACGTACATAGTTAACTACAATAGAGTTTGTATGTAGACTGCGTACCATGTATTAAGAGAAGTATATAATCTTCATGTAGTTACAGTTATCTGGTCTACATGCATCAGTTCCTGCATGGATACTTTGAATTGCTTCGAATGTCTGCATTTCATCAAATTGAATGTAGTTTGATATTATTGCAGACTTTCCGAATGGAAGCGTGTACTGTACTAGCTAAAAATACAGTAACAGCTAGGAGAGGGCAGCTCGCAGACTGTTCACTGCTAAAACTGCAGCTGCTCACGCAAGAACATAAGCGAGCCACTAGTTCCATGCACGTATATACATCATAGTGATCATGTGCTTATCATACACCAATGTAATATAAATGGCATTCGGGATGTTGATGTCAAACTCCAAGTCATTCATTAAGTACTGAAATGGGGAATTACTTGTTTATCAGGGATTTACCTTTTATACCAGATATTATACATAACCAATTTGAAATAGATTATGGATCACATTGGATTACCAATGGGTGTGCACTGTTCCCTATGGCTAGAAGGAAGACGACTTACCAAATGTGAAGAGTTTGATAAGTAGGTGGTAATCCATTCCTTTCATCATCACTGAAGAAATGTTTTGTTTGAAAGCAGCTCCGATCAGTGAAACATGGCAATGCCTTATACTGACAACAATACAGAGGAGAGAGCACTTATCTATTCAACAGATCTTCTTGTGTGGCTTCCAGCAAATTTATTTTCTAATTGATAACATGTGTGAGAATACCCTATACTAAATGTATGTCCAAAAATTAATGAGAATCTATATATATATATAATTATATTATCTCCCATGTTTACTGATACACATGGTAGTTTTGTTGTGTATGTACCCATAAAGCCTTCATCCAGTCACATATGGAAGGTATCCAAAATCACTTGATTACAATGTAGTACTAAAATATTATACATGAAATGCTTGCTAGAGCCAAACGTGTATGGTGTCCTTTCTTTAATACATGTGACAGACTGTATGAATTCAACAATTCTGCTTAGTACTGAAATTTGTATTGTATGTATGGCACGCGTGGATCACATTGTTTTTACTGACATTTTATACCTTAAGCTATTTAACATGTAGCTATAGTGTATGGTACCTGTCATTATTGTACATGAAGGGATCGATTCTTAAATTTTATAATTGAGAAGCCAACTGCCCTTCTTTACGGGCACAACTTGCTTACGTTGGATTATTGATATTATATGTCGTGTAGAGAAAACATCATGTTGTTTTTTGCATTAAGTACAGTATTGAAAATGTAGCTTAATAATATTATGTATCCCTCACATAACACAACACAACACTTTGGATTGTGTATTTGCTGGTGCACAAATACACAAGTGTGCCGTGGTTAGCGATGTATGATTTAATTGATGCAACACTCAAGCAAGTCAACGTACTAGGTGAACTACATAGTACAGAAGTTCTTCCTGAGGTGCATGTAGGTAAGGACCATATATTGACATCTTCTACTCCTCAGGTGGCCCATACAAACCAACAGACAGTTGGCAGTGCATACACAACATGTGATCATTAATTTTAGTCTATGACATTGTGATAAGCATACATACTGATAAAGGGAGGTTCAATGTGCAATGTGCATGTCATATTGACATAATAATATACAGTATCCTCTGCACACACAAGTGCTATTATATGCACCTGCATATATATATGTACACATATTTTGCAAAGTATTATATAAACTGCATACTACACAATTGTTGACATTGAAGTGTCTGAGAATCAATATTCTAGCAAATTGAACTTGTTACATTATTATGGCTTGTGTTTGTTAATGGACAGTAGCAATACAGAGTATAATATATATTATATATATATATATATATATATATATATATAAATGACGATAATGAAGTGCCTAGTCATTGCTATATGTATATGTCGAAACTGTATGCGATAAATGTGAGTCTCAGAGCACCCCATCTCTACATGTGTGGCTCCTTTGCGTGGTTTGTTCTCATGCACTTCGCTGTTCATGACGTTGTGGTTATTGAGTTAAATACATATGCATCAGGCTTTATACCATGCATAGGATACATACTAGGTACAAAAGACAATGTAACACAATAATCTGTTCAAAACTTTCATAGTTTTATGTATTGGCAACATGAGGTTCCCCGAGGTATTGTAAAATCTTCTGGCTCTTCTCTCACACATGCACTCCTTATTGAATGTGTACAGATACGTATTAACTGTGTTTAAGTTAGTGTTAATGCAATAATATCAGTATTATGCAGATTGTATGCCTGCATACCACTCTTGCATGTTACGTAATTGTACATCTACCTATTTAAATGTCACCTCACTCACACATTTGGAATATACACACACATTCACACACTCATGCACACACATTCACACACTCATGCACACACATGCACATACACATGCACACACATACACCCACACCCACACACACACACACACACACCCACACCCACACACACACACACACACACACACACGTACACACACACACACACACACACACACACACACACATGCACGCATGCATATTATAGTGTGTATGCTATAAGATATCATGCATATTATAATGGATTGTTTGAGCGCCCATTGGCACATCAGTATCCTTGTATAGAGGGAACGCATCGACATACATAATTGTTTATGTAGGCAAAGTCATAGTGAATGTGAATGTGACATGTGATATCCCCACAATCTGTATGGCTGCTCATGCATTTATTGTATTTTGCAAACCTCTGATTAGATAAAAAATATTCCAGACAACCTACAGACAGTGTATGGTAATCAGCAGACCACATGCAGTGTATCTACAGAAGCAAACTGCACATGCAATTGTGTGTGTGTGGGGGGGGGGGGGGGGGGGACAGTTATAAATCTGATCAGTCAGTCCAGGTACAGCAAAATTATATACAAAACCTATGATGCACTTGAGCAGGCTATGGATTTCGATATCACTTGGTTCTACAACACCCAATCTTCATGATATGCATAGATAAGGCCTAAGGCTTTGTGACCAAGATATACTTATATAGTAGAACAATATACTAGGGCATCTGTAAACTTGGCTACATATGTAAACAATAGTTTGGTCTTTATAAGATGAGCCACATATGGGATGCATGATTGTCTTGTAATTTGTAGTGCAATTTTGAAAGGTTTTGACTTTACTGGACAATTCAGGTTAGATTACACTGGCCGCACATGACAAGACCTTTGGAGGTGTGACGCTTTGACCACATAACTTAAAACCATGTATACATACCACATTGTGACCTATTCTGGCTTTGAATTTGGCACCACATATCTCGACAGACTTTTATGAATAACTGATATTGCAAATAAGATATTTGTAGATCATTTCCTGCTACTGTTTACTTACTTAAATCTATGCGTTTTATGCAGAATTATATAAATTCACACGCACACTATCAAGCTTGACCTTGAAATGTTGAAACTTTTAGCTGAATTGCATGACTCCATAAGCTGGATTTGACAGGAGTTCAACTGCAGAACGATCATTTGTTTGAGCATTAACTTTGTCATAGATGACCTCCAATCTGTGTGATATAATAGAGAGAGTTGTACATAGTGAGGACTGGGGACAATTATAACCATTTTGGGGCGGTCTGACATTCTGTCAGACTGAACGCCTGTGTGGCCTGACATAGGCAGGCCTGTTAGGACAATGTTTTTTTGGGCCCCCTATATTATTTTTACTTTGACCGGAAGTGTCCGTATCGTCTGTAACGATGTATATGTATATATATGTCAACAACATGGCAGACGCTAAGACGGTACCCAATTCTTGACTATAATTTGACGAAATTTATGTGTTTGCTCCTCATTTCATCAGTGAAGAGTCGTTCGAAGTGTTAGTTTTGTGAATAACGACAATTTCCAAGCGATTCGAGTTTCCAGGGCCGTAGGCGGCCCACGAGTTTTTTAAACTCGAATCGCTTGTTTGTTTACTTATACTCCATCTTACATACTTCTTTAAATTAGTACATCATAATTCAACATTACTTGAATTCATCTTTGTGAGAGTAAATTAAGACTGGTATGCTGTAATTTAGAAGGTAGCATTGTGCAATGCAGCATGATGGCCTAATGGGAATGTAGCAACGTCGTACTTGTGCTTCGATCGTGCTCAAGTTTCATCACTAGTGTCGATAAATAATCACGAATTGTATGTAGATGACATGTGTGATATGCACACATCTGTGACTGCCATGATCACATTGATACTTAAAGAAACCCATCGCATGTGGGACATGTCCATTCGCACTTGAATGGCTTCCGAAAGTCGGCGAATTTGTTGCTAACAAATTCCCTTTTTCTCTCTTATGCGTATCAGAGATGGCAAGCAACGACATTTAGACTGTATGAACACATTTAACTATTTTTCAACCAAATTTTCCGTCAATCGTTCGAATACTCGCCGCTTTTCCGAGCAGCTGTATTTAGCAGTTATTCCTCTCAAGTAAATCGAAACAAAGGCCTAGAGACACAGGATATGGACTAAACTGTCCCTAATAAGGCTACACAATATTCTACCGATGGGGATTTTGTTTACTGAAATAGTGTTCAAGATAATCAACAAATACTAAAAATGTACTAAAATAACCAGCAATAACTCTTTAGAAACTCGCGACATCAAAATCCCCATCGGTGAAAAGTTGAAGCGTTCGATATAGATTACAATAAAACACTCAGAAGCTTCCTACGTTGATCCGCTGATTTACTTGACGACATGGCATTTTGCAAGAAGGATTCGCTTAGCTAAGGGCCGATTATCACATGATAGTCATGTGACATGAGCTATGACGTAATCGCATATTGCCTTACCGAAGTGTTTGAAGTGTTTGATCTCTGCAATGATCGATGTGGCGTAAGCGAAAGAAACTCAGCGGAGGAAGAACATTAGGCAAAGAAGACAGACGGTTTAACGAAGTATAATATCGGCGGGTTAAGGGAAGCGAACTGGATATTCAGCGCCCGATCGACGACATCGAAGAACTGAGGTGCGTAATCTTTGTTTGATCTTAAATTCAAATAGAAAAGTTGGTTTTACTAACTTGAGTACCTTATAAAAGAAGATCGATCTATGTTTTAGCCTTAAAAACGCGCTTTAAGCCTATCATCAACTGCAAAATAGCAGGGCAATTTCGCCGTGAATTACGTAAGTACTGCAGTTTGCAATACCTACTATTGATCGTGAATATGATCTTCCAAGCTCCCTTACACAACAGTATGTACGTAACATAAACTTTTGATAAATGAAGGCTTTCATATGTTGTAAAAGTAGAACGAATATTGAGCAGCGCAATTGCCCTTGCTTCTTCGCTAAAACTATACGTCAAGAAATGTCACGCGCATATCACATGATCGAAGCCTTACAACACCTAAATTCCAGCCCATTAACACAATAGTGGGACTTTGGACATGTCCCACATGCGATTAGAGGGTTATGGTTACGTTGCTAGTTTAAATTAAGATTCGCAAAATCACTGAGTCAGGCTTTTGATATGCAATCATACTACAAATGCTTTGCATGTGTGGGATGTTTGGAGGTGTGAAAAATTTGCTCTGCTTTACAGCTTCTGTTCTCAACTTTTAGAAGCTTTGAAGTGTAAAACGATGTCTTAATATGTAGGTAGACATGTAAACGTTTCAAAAGTTACTCTCTTCTTAGAGTATTGAAAGTGCACTTGAATAATACAAAATTAGAATATTCTATAAAACCCACCAAAGCACCCTTTTCCCAAGTACAGTCGCATATATCCATAGTATACACACATGATTGTACATACATATATGCATACATACTTAGTAGGATCTGATGCTGTACATTTGGATGTAGATCTTGGTGTAGCATCCGTCACCTGAAGTTTCATTCTGTACTGTCTCCTCTTGTACAGTCCACACACTGTCCCCAGCAGTAGTACTTCTATGAGTAAACCAGCTGCCAGTCCACCAAAAAACAGTCCCACAGATCCTCTTATGTCTTTGTGCTGAAGTCTAGCCACTGCAAATTCTACAAGTGTATCGTTATAATGATAGCAATATGATTCAGGAGGGATTTGAGTCTCATGTAAGTAATATATTATATGTATGCATTTTTGAATGCATGTAGATAAACACACATCTGACTATCTCTGACTCTGTGTGTGTGTGTGTGTGTGTATGTGTGTGTGTGTGTGTGTGTGTGTGTGTGTGTGTGTGTGTGTGTGTGTTCAGTCCAGTTGGCATGAGTGCCTGGTTAGTAGTCTCTGGTGGTGCTTTTAAAGAGGTGAATTAAAGCTGTGACTCTCAGCAGCTTACAGGTGAAATCATGCCTGTCAGTCTTAACCACTGGAAATACTAAATATAACTTGCATGTATGAGGGCTCTCCCCAAATCCCCTTTGGGACCCAAGAATTAAGAGGTCCACAATAGCCCACACTGCAGGCTGTGGCATTGCAATTTACAAGTTACAATGTGTGTGTGTGTATGTGTGTGTGTGTGTGTGTGTGTGTGTGTGTGTGTGTGTGTGTGTGCGGTGTGTGTGTGTGTGTGTGTGTGTGTGTGTGTGTGTGTGTGTGTGTTGTGTTTGTGTGTGTGGTGTGTGTGTGTGTGTGTGTGTGTGTGTGTGTGTGTGTGTGTGTGTGTGTGTGTGTGTGTTGTGCATGCATGCATGAGTGCATGCTGTGCATGTTATGTGTTTGACAATGCGATTGTTTATGTATGTGATGTACCAAACATGAACGTGTTAAGTGAGTACACTCATGGGTATATTTACCTGAAAGGGGATCTCCCTTGTTATTTCCATTCCCAGTTGTAACTTGAACTGTGAAGATGTACCCAACCAATGGGTTCAAACCTGCAATGACAACACTTGAACTAGTAGTGTTGTCTATTCCTACAGAGCTTCCATCTTGTGATTTGTAGGTGATGATGTAAAGGGGGAGTCCCTTGGCTTCACTGTAGGAGAGTGGTGTCCAGGATACAAGCACTGAAGTGTCTGATGTCCATTCAACAGTTATGTCTTCAACGGCCCTGATGGGGGCTGAATATTATAAGAATAAATTTACGAAAAGTACGTTCAGAAAGAATTTACAACAATAACAACTACAACAGTTAATGTCTTTAACAGCCTGAGCGCAGATTGTGATGAAATTGCATGACTCCAGTGACTTGAAGAAATAACTGCAATGAGTATGCATTGTGATGAAGTGATGCATTACATATGTATATATGTAGCATAAAAATACACAGTGAAAATATTTGGTGCGTAAATGGGAGCCTCTAAGTTACTTCTTTCAAGAAGAATTAACAGCAATGGCAATGCATTGTGATAATATGATGTATCATTATATGTGTGCAATGCACAAATACACAGTGATTATACATGATCTATATTGACGGCAAACCTCCTTGTGAGGAGAATACAATGATGGACTCATTCTCTCCATAGCCAGCACTTGTCTGAGCTCTAACACTAACAATGTATGGTGTCTCCTCCTCTGTATGTAAATAAAAACGATTTAAAGTATCATGCACTGATACACTATATGCAATATACGTAAATATATTACATGTGCGCTATACATTATAAATGCCCAGGAGAATGTTTCGGCTTACCTAATTGGCTTAGTGTGACATATTTTGAAGTTGTGGTTTTTGGGATTGTGGAGGAATCATTGACATCTCCGTACATTACTTTGTATGACTGGATCAGACCATTGGGAACGGCAGGTTCTTCCCAAGTGATCCTTACGGATGACGATGAAGTAGACTCAAATGTCAGATTTTGTACTGGTCCTGGAGCTTTAATGGGTTAAAAAGGAGACAGTGTGTAAATTTTGTTAATTTTAAATTTTCTTGGTATTTTTTCTATGGCATTGTATGTATCTTTCTTCTTACCAGTCTCCACTGTTTTGATCCTTCGCCGATAACTATATGGTCCTGTACCATTCACAGTAGCTGCAGCCACTCTCAGTGCGTATATTGTACCAGGACTTAGTCCAGTGATGTTGTAGTTAACATAGGTTGGGGTATAAAAAGCAGGATTTTCCACATCAACTGTGATATCGTCATTCAATGACAGGTCAATAATATACTTGATTATGATCCCATTTCTGTAATATGATGATGGTGGGACCCACACAAGGTTGATCCAATCAGTACCTCTTGTGTTCCAAATTTTATGAATGGCATCAGAGGGAACTAAGAGAGGACAGAGATCGAGAATGAGGATATTTGCATATAGTATTATATTCAGTAATAAACGGTTAATATGCCATTGGCTAATATGCCAAAACACTTAATCTGCCGCATTTGTGCAGACAGATTCATGACTATTGTATATGTAGCATTACTGTGTACAGCAGATTGGCTAATAACATCCTGTAAAATGGATAATTGCCAGCATTTTGTGTAATCAATTGCAGCATATGTAGCATTACCTACGGTATATCCCATTTTACCCATTTCATCATAATATATGGTGAAATTGTACAGGTGTTATTGCTTGATGCCTTCTTGTGATGTATCAACCATATTTTCAAATAAATAAGGGAAGGTATGTTTATTGCAACTGCCCCGCAGATATACTAAGTGCTACCTTAATCAATGAAGTCATGGGCTGATCCAGAGATGGTGTTTAAAGCCAGAAACCCAAAATTGTGCAGAGTGGGGAAAAGTAACAGTTGCAATTTTTTCATATTCGGATTCTTAGAATCCCAGTCAGTAGCACTTTTTAAATATTATATATGCAGTTAACTTAGCTTATGCTGCACTTTTCTGAGTAAAAAGCAAAATAATTACGATGCTACTTCACTTTTCCGGACAGTTGTAATTTTATATGACATCTTATTACATCATAGCACACAAAGCGAGTGGTTAGGCAACTAGGCTATAATGATAAGTCCCTATACTCATGACATGCGAACAATGTGTTCTTCACCTAAATGTGCTGAAGAGCTTGAGCTAACTTAAGAAGTGGTTATGTGGTTATTTTAAGCTATTCCAGCATGATATTGGTTTATACAGTAAGTATGGAACCATAAATACAATTCCAAGTGGCACAACACTATAATTTTGTTTCTGGATCCGCCTATGAAAGTTGTATGGATGCATTAGGTTGGAATAGTGTACGAATGCACCATTGATTGTCCTACATGTGTCCTGTGACAACCTTATCAGAACATGACCACCATATCTAATAGTACATCGGTTAATGCATTGATTGTGGAATATTATGTTGGTGTTTTATCATCATACATGTACCCAGTCATCTTGCATGTATTATGATCTTTAGCATGCAGATGTAATACATTGGACTTACTTACAAAGATCATTAATCTGTCTATAGTCCGTAGAGATTATAATTATTCTAGCCATGCAATCAGCAATTTGGGGGGGGGGGGGGGGGTATACGTATGTGATATTGTTGCAAGTGTTTTTGAATCACAATGCCCGTATGATTTAAATGATAATATATGATGTACTTATCTAGGGGTACTACATAATGACTCACTGTCACTGTAAGTTTTATCTGTAGCATACACAGGTAGACTCAGCCCTGCTCTATTCCTAGCCTGTACTGATATGTTGTATTGTTCATGAGGATGTAAGCCTGTAAGAGCTAAAGCAGTGGCTCTGGTGATGAGTGTGTTTTGACCAGTCAGTGGAGAAGAGTACTTGATGTAGTAGGCTAGTGATTGACTGTTTGCTGGAGCTCTCCAAGTTGCATTGATTGCAGTTGAAGAGTGCACAGCCAACTTTAGACCAGAAGGAGCTATGTATGAGGAGAACACACGCAGTGTATAGGTAAACTATCTGGCCTTATACACATGAATGCATATGTAGACTCCTTATAGGTTTGATCTATGTACTGCAGATCTTACCTTCTGCTAAAGTGAATTGTGTTAATTCTGTAGTACCTGTTCCATGACTGTTTGTAACTGCATACGAGATCACGTACTGTGTGTTGGGTTTTAGTTGTGATATTACAATGCGGTTGAAGTATGGTACACTTGTAGAGCTGGAACTTGATCCGTATTCTTTGTATGACACTCTCCCCGATGGGCCACTTGGGATTATGATAATAGAGTTGGCTGTCCTGCTATCAACTCTCAATTGCAGAAGAGGTACTGGAGGTAAATGGTATTACAGTGAAATCTCTTAGCAAAGTCACTTGTTACTACATCACTCCCTATACAACAACACACACATTGCAAACTGTTTTACTGGTGCATGTACAAACACATGTGGTACATGTCCAATTAGGGCCAAAATGGCGCGATATACATACCAAGTTTTCTATCTTTTTTTTCTGCAGATGGTGAACGGTTCAGCCTTTAAGTTCTTTGATCATGAAACAATATTATGTTTTTGTTAATATTTGTAAGCGTTTTAAGGTTCTTTAGAATTTCGAGCAATTTACAATACCTGAAGGACAACGTATAGGAAGAGAACAAGAACGCCGATGGGCACTGGGAAAAGGTCAACGGGGAACAGCAAACCTATTAATACCATAGAAAACTGGATTATCTAGCGATTGTATGTTGCGGGAGTGAAAAGTCTTTGTGAGCAATTTATAAAAGACCGCAAGAGCAAAACTACTGCAAGTCTGAACTTCGTCCAACCTTCGAATTTCAACTCCCACAACATGGAATCGCTAGATTTTATCGAAAACTCACTTTTAAGCAAGCTTTTGTGCATTCACAAGCTCTTTCCCACCATCCACCGACGTTTTTGTGACATGTCCAACAAGAAGGTGATCAAGAAGCTCAATCACGAGAATATCATGTGATATTTATGCCTCTGTGATGTTTTGTGACATAATCACGACAGCCGGGTTGACAAGATAGGACTGAATTACGAGCGAACTGCATGACTAATAGCAAATCTACGTGGCAAACATTAACTTTTATCACTATGCACTCCAGTGAGCCTTATCATAACAATCTGGACATGTTCCACATGCGAATGTATTGGTTATACAAAAAACTTGCTTAGAACAGCCCATAGCTATTGAACCATATGTGTAGTTGTGAAGAGTTTTGACTAATACATTATGTGGAATGACTAAGTATACAAGGAAATTGACCATATGTTATACTGTACCTCCTTTCACAATTGCTGTCTGTCTACTTCTGCTACCTTCTCCGAACCCTAAAGTAGCCCAAACCTCCACTTCATATCTAGTAGTAGCCTCCAGACTGGATATAGTGTACTGTGTCTGTGGTAAGTAGATCGTCCTTTCACTGCTCCAACTACCGGAAGGTGTCTTACGATATCTCAGTTTATATCGACTTGGTGTGGTGATATCTGTTGGAGGCTGCCACATCGCTATGAGTGATCGCTGAGTTGAATGTGGTGTTACTCTAAGACTCCTTACAACACCAGATGCTGGATAAGAAGCAAAAATGTCCATTTAACGTTGTAGAATTTGTTTAAAATGTACCTTAAAAGGGACACAAAATTAGTTTATATCAACAGACTCACTGTCAGGGCTTGTTTATGTGCACGAGGTATACACAGGGGCAAAACGAGAAATCCTTACTTTCGAGGAGTATGTACTAAACCAGGTACTTACTAAACAATAATGCAAGTTCCTCTGTATAAACTAACCCTGCCTGCATTGTAATTTGTTTCTCACCTGTTGTCCCGTACACTTGACGAGTAGGACCTGCAGAGCTGCTAGACACTGTCCACACCTCTATCTCATACCTAGTACCTGGAGTTAAGACAGGTGTAGTGTACTGTGTATTGGAGGTGCTGCTGGTGCTACTCCAGCTATACAATGGTCCATTGTAAGGTCTCTCACGATATCTGAGTTGATAGGTAACAGGAGTTGGATAGTTGCTACCAGAAGGTGGTCCCCATGTTATGATCAGTCCAAATATGCTAGTGGATGGCCTTACTTGGAGGGATGTAACAGATCCTGGTACTATATAAGTGTTTGTTAAAGGAAAATAGTGTAAAGATAAGTATATAATGTGTGTACACTTGGAAGTACATACATTGAAGAGTGCTTGATGTTGTAGATGACTTAAGTCCATTTCCTACACTAGAAACAGCCCAAACCTCCACTTCATACCTAGTACCTGGTTTGAGTACAGGTGTAGTGTACTGTCTCTGTGTAGCAGTCCTCTGTACAGTACTACTCCAACCACCAGGTGATCCACTATATGGACTCTCACGATATCTGAGTTGATAGGTAACAGGAGTTGGATAGTTGCTACCAGAAGGTGGTCCCCATGTTATGATCAGTCCAAATATGGTAGTGGATGGTCTCACTTGGAGAGAGGTTACATAGCCTGGTACTACATATTGAAAATGGAGAAATGGTATGCAGGCGGCAATTTTTAAGATAGAATTAATCAATCTACTCAGTACATTGATATGTAGTTTCTGTACTTGTGACACTTTGCCCTCTTCCAATGCTAGTATAAGCCCAAACCTCTACTTCATACCTAGTACCTGGTTTGAGTACAGGTGTAGTGTACTGTCTCTGTGTAGCAGTCCTCTGTACAGTTCTACTCCAACCACCAGCTGATCCACTAGATGGTCTCTCACGATATCTGAGTCGATAGGTAACAGGAGTTGGATAGTTGCTACCAGAAGGTGATCCCCATGTTATGGTCAATGCATATCTATAGCGATATGGTGCTGCACTCAGAGAAGTCACTGATCCAGGCACTGTAGTGTGAGGAGTAGACAGTATACTATATTGTACCCTTTGTATAAAAAGAATGCAGTTTCATGATATTGCCAAGAATCTAAACTTACATTGATATGTGGTAGCATATCTTGACACTGATGAACCACTTCCAATTGACGAAACAGCCCAAACCCTTACCTCATACCTAGTCCCTGGTGACAAGCTGGATATAGTATATTGTCGTCCGTAAAGTGTGCCTGTGGTGGTCCAACTGCTATATGATGAACGACGATATTTCACTCGGTAGGTAATAGGATTTGGGTAAGTTCCAGAAGGTGCACTCCATGTAACAAATAATCCATATGAAGTAGTAGATGGTCTCACACTAAAATAAACTATCCCTGGTACTGATAAAAAGAAAACAATTACAATTAATCATTATTTGTTATTACATAAATTTAATGTAGTGCTTTATGCAGTTCCAGTGTGAGCATATTGCCTTCTGCATATTAATTTGTAACGATTTCAATGTTTGTTTGGACTTTCTTTATATTATTAATATTAAACTATTGGTTCAATTAAGAAATTATATTATAAAAAATGCACAAGAATACCCTCTGCAGCATATATATAGGTAAATAGAGAAACATTTCAGTGGTGAAATTTAATGATGCATCCTTTTAACCCTCTGACCTGCACCTATAACAGATTTGGAAGTGAAGTTCCAAAACTTTCTGAATACTTTCCAGACAAACTGGAGGAGCAATGACTTAGCTATTATATCAGTAGGAAGGTAGAACAGATAGATGGAAAACTTGAAAAGAATTTACTAGAAGAAAGCTGAGAAAAAGGCTATTGAAACCAAACAAAGTCGCATCTTAGCTCCAGAAGAAGCCGTAACTCATTCATGGAAACTTGGAACATTTGGTGCTTTCTATCAAACTACAGCTGAGGAAATAAGCTACAAGTTGATACCATAGTTGACACTAGCTGTTCCATTACTATGTAGTCTGGAAAATATTCATTAAGTCGACAACAACACAACGACATGTGCAAGGACATTTTCAGCCTAGGTTGATCTACAGTTTTAGGCTTGTTATTATGTTATTAGTAGAGGTTGTTCCTATTGTCTGAAGAACAATAAATGAGCCTGGAATACATATATAGCCGTTTCAGACAAACTTTGCTTCGGCCACACATTTTGATCCCTCTCAATTTGCGTGAGACTAGCACTGACTAGTTTATCAGTCTAGGCCAAATATGTGTAACCCCTATAAAACATGACTTAATTTAAATTTTTCATATATAATTTATTAATTTATATAATAATAATAACTCAAACATGACTTATTATTTTAAATTTGTCATATAAATTCAAACAAATTTTGTGCACCTTTCGATAAGTGGTTATTTTAGCGCTGTTCTCATATGTTTGCTTTACCATGAATTGGTCCCCTTTCGCAAGTACGGTCACAAATAGTGTATTGCTGGCACCAATTGAATATTGCACACTGGAGACAAAATTCAGAAGACTGTGTGACATAAATCATATGCAATGCACCCTTTTTATTCATGATATTCACAGCAGCTTTGTTGAAAGACAAAATTAATTAAACAAGTAATTCGAGTTAAAAACTCGTGGGGGCTGCTGCCCCACACGCTCGAATTTCTTGCAAAACATTGAAGGGTTAGTGCACAGCTGAACATTCATTGAACATACCGTTTATTGTGGGTTACACACCGGAAGTCCAAATGAAAACAATACTAGGGGCTGCCACAGGCGGCCCCTAAAAATTGTGTCCATATACATTATTTATTACTATTTTAATTAAAGTTGTATGACGATGATTCTGTGGATAAGCTTACCACTGTATGTTATGATTTGGTAGCGATCACTGAATGGTCCTTGAACCCCCGATGACACTGCTGCCACCCAGATGTAGTAGTAATACCCTGAACTGAGGTACCTTAATGTAGTAGATGTTCCAGTCATCCCTTTGTTGCAAGTGGCACTGGTGGGCGGTCCACACTGTGTTCCACTGCCTGTACTGTAACATACAGTGTAGGTGATACCACTTCCACTGACTGCATTCCATGACACACTTAAAGCTGGAGATGAACTGTACACTGTCCTAGAAGCAGATATCCCTTGAACAGCACTGGACAGTGCTTGTGCAGATGTGGCCAAGGATACTATGTAAGCAGACATAATGAAACACAGAAAGTAAAAAACAATTACATGAAGGTTATTATCTTAAAAGCATATAATGTGTTATGGATTAAATGATAATTCCTAAAGTCAGGTAAGCATAATATATAGAAAGATTCTATGAAGAACAAGAATATTACATTGTGATTCCTGGACCATTTGTCAATTCAAGTATGACTGGTGTGCCAGATTTCTGGAAGAAAAATGCTTCGGAGTTAGATTTTAACCGGAAGCAAAATTGTTACAAGGATGAAGAGCATATCTTATCATAAGATTATTCTACCATCATGTAAGTCAGGGCATTGTCTATCCTGTTGTATATCAGGAAAATGTAGAATCTCTTATAATTCAGAATATCTTTTCTACGATAAATTATGATGCATGTATATATAATTTCAATATTCAAGAGTAATAATATTGTACTGTATGGAATGTAAACGGAATTATGCTTAATCACATTACAGACACTACAATGTTACGTTAAAATTCTGACTTTTAATGAATAATTATTATTGAAGTGCTAATTTACGAACTAAAATGGAGATATATTAAGCAATTCCTCTTTCAAATTGGCAATCAAAAGCTGAAACTTCTGCAATAGAGTTTGCGTGTAGTCAAGAGAAACAATAATATGTATAATAAATTTTTATAAGGTTGCCATTGGCTCGTATGTATCCATTTCTACATGGATACTTCATTTAAAATTACTTTGAAGGTTTACATTTCATCAATCCAGTTTGATATTATCATAGTCTTTCTGAATGGAAGTAATAGTATACAATTTCTTATCAGGCCTCAGGATTTATCCGATAGTATCAATTATAGTAATACTGGATATAGATTTCCAGACTTCCTCTGCCAAATGTGTAGATTGCAGATATGGCATGTGCACACGTGAGCAGAAGTCAAAATTGGCGCCCTAAATTCGGCAGAAATTACCCCCACTTTTCTTCCGTTTAGTTTACCTACGTAGTACAAAAAGCATACAGAGCATTAATTGAACTATTTAATGCTACAATAGTTGACTTAACTTGGTTGTCCCAGCTTCACGAAGCCGAAAAGACAACTACAGATTCGGACCTTAAAATAATTTAGTGCAAAACCCAGTCATGCAAACCACCATTTCGAGCTTTCAACAAAAATATCTACATTTTCACCGTTAGAGAACTTACCATTCCTCTTCGTTCCTGAGATGTCCACCAAATGTTGTTTTTCATCCAAAGTGAAACCACAAACTTGTGCACATGTCGGGAATGGGCCATGCTAACGAAATCTCCAATGGTGAAAATGTAGATTTACTTATAGTGATCTAAATCCCGCAACATGGCTCCTCTACACAACCGTTTAGATGACCGGGTTTTAGAAAGAATCTGCAGTCATTGAAGAAGTTGATCACAAGGGTGTCACACGATATAATGACATCACCTGCCGAAGGTAACGATCGGTGAAATCGATACTCCTTTCAACACAAACGAATAGCTATTAGGACGTCTTCAAAACATTTCATGTGCAGACTAATACACAATATTCGATATAATATTCTTCTGGTTGATAGTAAAAGGGCGTAAAATATTATCCTTCAGGCTACTTGTACGGTATACACGTGACCAACGTGTGCACAGCAGTAAAACGGGTTATTATTCAATCAAATTCCTTTGCAAACCACACAATACCCCTCTGTTTACTGAAAAGGCACATGTTATACCTGCGATCTCTTGCTGGACTGACCTTTGTATTGGCATATGCATGATCTTCTACTCTTGTTTTTCCCTTTCTCATACAGCATGTTTATACATTATAATCAATATTCAGTTTTTATTATATTTTTTACTGCTTGATGAATGAACTCAATTAAAAATCTTGATGCATGTTTTTATACTTTAACATGATTTCTTCCCTCTGCTTTAATTTTTGTACTGTGTTTCTTTTCTTTACACTGGGCATCTGGGAGAATAGCCAATGGCTAAAGGCTACCCAGTCTAAATAATGTTACCTGATACCTGATACCTGATACCTGATATAATATATTATAACCAAGATTAAAATTAATAACAAATTTCTATATCTTTGGGAGTATCAATGAGTGTAACCTTATCCCTATGGCTAGAAGTAAGACGACTTACCTATTGCAAAGAGTCTGATAAGTAGATTGCAATCTTTTCCTTTCATCCTCACTGCAAAAATGTTTTACATTTGAATAAAGCTGCAATCAGGGTAAGCCAGCTATGCCTTATATTTGTAGCCTGTTGTGTCAGTTAGTAGAATGAGTCCAGTCGAGTGAGCACTTATCAATTCGACAGATGTTCTTCTTTTGTGGCTTCCACCAAATGCATTATTAGTAGGCTTCCACGTGAAAAACAGGGTTCGATCTGTTTCCGGTAATTTCAGTATACGCATTTCTGTAAAATTTCTTATATCATGAGGATATGTGAAAGGGGAGCTAGAGCGGCTAGAATATGACTAGTATAGGGGCGTTCTACGTTCTGCATCTACGTTCACTAAGGAGCCTACATCCGTTTGAATCAAACGAATTCGACGTTCCAACCCCAAGTTACCAATGAAAATCATCATTGACCGATCACGAGTGAATATCGCTAAATGAAATGATATCTCTGTTGGCACAACTGGAAAAAGGGTTCAAAGAAGCCAAATCTGATCAATTTTAGTCGAAAGAAACTTTAAATATGAGCAAGAAAAGTCTCTAATAGGCGAATTTTTGTTGGAGACGAAGTGGGTGTCAGCTAGGAAGTATGAAGACCCTCTGTGGTTCCATGGCTATTTCTTGCACATTTGATACTTAAAATGAGTAACAATTTCCAACAGCTGAGTTCTGAAGAACTGAATTTATGTACTTTGGCACAGATTAATGCACTTGAAAACACATGTTGATGATAAGCCATCATGATGATCATTTGGTGCAAGTACTAGGTTCATCTCACTCGGCAGTGGTATTAGACCATTGTGTAAGAGAACTTAGGGGATGAATCTCACTTGTTGCAAACCTATCCACAGCAAACCAGCTCCAGAACCCTCACAATACACCAGAAATCCTTTCAAGTTAGAAACTCCAGTCAAACGTTCCTGTTCTGTGTGCAAGCAGCCAGGACATCCGAAACAACATACGTGCCCCTCCAAGTAACAGTAATTGTGACTACTTTATCATTTGTTGCATATAATATTTCTGCTGCTAACTTTATCATGTATATCCAACCATTTATTGATTCTGCCATTCCATGTTCTTGCATTGCTAAAACACCAAATATTAATATTATAATTAGCATATGAATATTTGAAATTACCTTATGAATTATTAATAATTTTGTAGTTTTGCTTCTGAATTCAAAATTGAAAATGGAAAAGGGGATCCAACCATACCAATAGGTCTATTTCGCATACATCATGCGAGAAATGCAATATTTGAAAATTGTCAAAAGAACAGCCAAACCCTGGTTTTCCCGTGGAAGGCCACAAATTTATTCATGTATTCAATTTGATAACATGTACGACAATGCCCCATTCTAAATATGACACGTTTAAGAAATAATGAGAATATAATAATATAATCTCAAATTTTTACTGGACCAGGTGTACATGCTAATTTTCTTGTCTTTGTATCTAAAAACACTTCATATCCAGACACATGGGTGTTCTAAATCGGTTTACAAGGTAGTACAGCAAATATACGTGAAATGCTTGCTAGAGCCAAACATGCATGACGTCTTCTCTTTAATGCTAGTGACAAACTGTACGAGTTCAACAATACTGCTTAGTACTTTTGTCTTGTATTTATGGCATGCATGGACCATATCATTAGTGTCCATACAGATTACAATGTACATGATCTTTAGTAATGGAGACACATGTACATAAGCACACAGACAAGCACGCACCCTTTTACTTTAAGTTAGCTAACATGTAGCTAGTGTATAACACCTGACATTATTGCACTTAAAGTGATCCTTTTAATTTAATAATTGAGAAGCCAATCCTCAGACACAACTTGTTTATGTCAGTTCCTTAATATTTCATGTCCTATAGAGAAAACTTGTTGTTTGTTGCCTTACAGTATTGAAAATGTACCTTATTCATAATATAACATGGTTAGTATTATGTATCCCTCACATAACATGGACAAGTTTGAATTTTGTAGTCGTTGGTGCGCACATACATAAGTGTGTAGCAGTTAGTGACGTGTGATTCATAATATAGCACTCAAACAAGGGATTTAAGAGAAATAGTAGTCTTTGTATGAGATGAGCTATGCTGTACACAAGTCCTCATTCTTGAGGTGCATACATGTAGATATGGGCAATATATATATGTACGTCTTTCACTCCTCAAGAGGCCTATACTATAATATACGGTATTATATCCATCAACAGACAGTTGACTATAATGCAAGACAGCATATTTAACTATCAAAATTTTTCAACCGCTGTAATTACAAGTCACCTCAACTCGTTTCAAGCGTACAACATATCATTGTAAGTGCTCACATCTGTAGATTCTGATTCTCATTTCGGATTAGCTGAAATGCAACCACCGTAGTAGTCTCGTTCCCAGCCCACCGCTTCCGCTTCCAACATGGAGGGCGGAAGTTGGACTGGGAACGAGACTACCACCGTAGAAGATATCGAAGTCCAAACAGAGTCCAGTGGATTGCACCAATCAAATTAGCTCATTTGGTCACGTGCGTGTAGGTGCTTACAATGATATGCTGTGCCCTTGAAACGAGTTGAGGTGACTTGTAATAACAGTGGTTGAAAAATTTTGATAGTTTATGCTGCCTTGCATTATACTTGAATTGTCACCTCACTCACACATTTATGCATGTGTACAATGAAAACACACATCCACACCACATGCATGCACCCATGTGCACACACAGGCATGTACACAGTCACGCTTGTGCGCATAAACACACACAAACACACACACACACACACACACACACACACGCTTGTGCGCATAAACACACACAAACACACACACGCACACACACACACACAAACACACACGCGCACACACACACACACACACACACACACGTCACCACACACACACACACACACACACACACACACACACACACACACACACACACACACACACACACATACACACAAACGTAACACACGTACAGTGTGTATGCTATAAGTAACGTATATAGACTGGGTTGAGCACACATTGGTACATCCTTATATATCCTTATATGGAGTGGACGGATATACGAGATTGTTTATATATGGCAAAGTCATAGCGAGGATGAATGTGAAATATGGTATCCTCACAATCCGTACATACTAAGCGCATGCAAAGCTATAATAAGATCAGTGATATTTCAGACAAACTACAGACAGTGTGTGGTAATCAGCAGATTCACAGCGTATCTTTGTAGAGAGGTTCACTATACTGTGTATTTTCTCTGGAGATGCCACCATCGGAGGTTTCAATGTACCAGAAATATGTATGCATAAAGGGCTTGTTAGAGCCACAATGCCTTTTTAAAACATGTGACTGTATAATTCAACAATGTTTAATGTGTTTTTGCTTGCACAGACCCATGCACAGACCACATGATTCTCTTTTATTACACCCCAGTCTGTGTGTTGACTCTAGAAATAGTGAAACATGTTTTGCAGACATGTGTGGAGACACACATGCACAGTTTTACTTCAAGCTAGTGCATGTACAGGACCTTGTATTACTGCTCTTAAAGTTATCCTATAATCCTTTAATTGAGAAGCCTAGCACTCATCTTGACAGACACAGCTTATCTAAGTTAAATAATTGATAACAATAAAATACAGGTCTTGGTGAGAGTGCATGTTGTTCCTGATATTGCTGTATTGAAAATGTAACTATACATCTCTGTGCACATACAGCAAGAAAACAACTTTGGATCGTGCTTGCTGTTACACACACACATATAAGTGGTATGAAGTATGATATAGTTAATACACACCCGTGAGGGAGTAGCGCACTTACTACTGTCAACTTTGGGTGTGATGTGAGGGAGAGAACAACAAGTGAAAGACATGATTGTGGTAATTAGCTCATTGCCAAATAAGCACTACGTATACGACAGATTTTCTGTGATAATTTGAAGGCATCTCAGACAAGCTATTTATCTGCATTGAGCTGGCTACAATCAATGGTTTATTTAGTGTGTACAATTCCTTCGAAGCCTTTTTAAAACCTTTGCCTACTGATTGACTAGTTATTTGAACAATTTTCATACATTTCGCTAGAATTCACATCCTATCCTGAAACATAATCTATAACACCTCAGCCTGCACGGTCTGCTATGACTACCTTATACGTATACACACACTTGTATGCACTTAAGCCTCAAGCACACCACATGCATGCACACATGTGCACACACACATGCACACACACAGAGTATCCTGGACTCCACCCACACCTCCCACTGGTTCCACCATTACTGGATACTCCATACAGTACAGAATAGGAAGTAGTGGGGATTACACCACTGCTACTGATCCTGGTAGATGGTCAACTAGCACTACCATCAGTGGTCTACAAATTGGTAGGATATACCAAGTGAGAGTGGGGGCAAGAACAGAAATTGGAGTGACAACAACCAGCTATTGAATGTCACAGACTACCACATACAACGGTGAGCTTGGCACGTAGGCACGTTTATCAGAAACTGGTGTAAAAGCAAATAATAATAATTGTGAACAGCATATTATGCTATTCATCAATTATATAAGGAAGGAATTCTGTCAATTATAATACACTATAAAACCAGGAATAATTGTGTAACAATGTACGTCGTTCTCTAGAGTCCTCTGTGTGTATGATTATGCATAGATAGCGGGTGTCAGTTCTTTTCCAGTTGTAAGACAATTGTTTATATACACGTCTACAGTACGGATCATCAATAAATGATGACAACCGTAAACTGTAAACCGCTATTGTTGTTTATGCTAGCGTTTATCCACTGGCTTATTACCACTGTACTGTCAATGGGTCAAGCACTATAACTACTCACTAGTGCTTTACTGATAACTTATGCTGTTACACTCTTGCTACTTACAATACAACCGCATTTAATATGCAATGTAATACGTGTGCTGAATGAGAAGCTATAATTACGTAAAGCAGCGTATAAAAGCCAACTTTATTATCAGCGCAATTGGCAACGTCTCTTTTTTTGATAGCACTCACATATCCTGTTGCAATTTGGACTTCACCATCACTGCCTCACCTATGCGAAAGTCACGATCTTCAAGCAATTAACCCCTCAAACACTTGAGAACAGCTTGTGTATCATATTTTAAATTATTGTCTTTGTATCTGATTATGTCCATTGTGAAGTATACCGAAGTATACAAAAATGACAAACAAGAAATTTGCGTACTTCATTGCTGAACCAAGTACTTTCAACTGAAAACCGTTGACATTTGAACTGGAAACCATCCAACGAAAACAAGCGATAACTGGAAACCGTTAAAAATTACACAGACATCCGCTGACAAACATTAACAAAACACACAGGGAAAAGTGATGTTATTGTCATTTTTTATGCAATGCACTGTATAACAAACCTTAACAATCATGCACATGCATAGAATACAGTAACCCTACATGCAACAGGAAAAGTATATAACCAACTTGTTTAACACAAGTGAAACATAATGTGTTTATAGGTGTGACGTCTGGAAAATATCTGTATGTATATAAATGTAGGACTGGTGATTGACTCAGAACTACTTTTACTTTGTAGTCCCAGGACAAATCTCTGCAATCTCTGTTCAACTCTCAGAATCTGGAAGCAATCGCTTGTCTCTGACTGTAACATGGAGTGCACCACAAAGTGATGTTCCCATTACAAGATATGAAGGTAACTACAGGACACTGCTCTCAGGAAGTTGGACTGGAACCTTCTCAACTCCAACCAGAAAGCATATCTACAGGAATCTGCTCACTGGCAGGAGCTATAAAGTTAGAGTGAGAGCAGTGTCAGCCATTGGAGGAGGACCATATGGAACAAAAGAGAATTTAAGTTAGTTATTCTTTCTGTCGTTCATGTGACACATGCACATAATGGTATGTTCTATGCAGGATCTTTTAATTTAGATACTACAAACATACATACATTTTGTGCTCAGTAGTCTTATCATGATGGTGTAAGTCTTTTCATAATACAGTCCCATTTTGTGGTGGTAATGCATGCAGTAAAAATGCATGCATGTTGATCTCCAGCAAATGGACACATGAATGCTAATTGCATTAATCCATCAATCACAGAAGCTCATACAGATTTCCTTGTACTGTGCGTATAGTGTAACTTAAAAGCAAAAAGATAATAAGGTTTAGTTCATAGTTGCCATCAATACTGTTTTACGTGATATCCTTTTACTATAGTTCCAGCGAAACCAATAATAATATAGCTAAAATTATACCTGCACAAAATAGCATAGAAGTGACATGGACCAGCAGTGGAGCTGAGGACTACATCATCTACTACATGAAGACTTGGCTAAGTACAAGTACTGGAGTGCAGGCTATCACTAGACAGTCCCTGCACACAGTGACTGGTCTGGACTCCAACACTGTGTATACATTCAGGATCTCTGCAAGGAACATACTTGGTGTGGTAAATAGCACTGATTTCCAAGGCTTTACTACACCAGAAGGTTAATGAAGCATGTCACTTTCCATTTTTGACAATGTAATGCATACATACGTGTAGTATCATTGATCTCCTTATGAAGAGTACACCATATCAGTACAAGCTGGTAACAGAGCAGGACTGAGTGTACCTGTGACTGATACTGCTAGAACATACAGTGATGGTGAGCCCCATAATAGGAGGTTAAGATCAGCATGTACGGTAAACGTTAAAAATGGCAAAGTGTGGTGACATCACCATTAACAGATACGGTGCAGAATAAACAAACAATTAAGAACACCATGAACCCAATAAACTACATAAGAAAAGAATGGTGCTCGAAAGAAGGCTTGTACAGCGTTTTAAATACGAGCGAAGATTAATTTGGCTGTGAAAGTATCTATAAAAGGAAGTATGTTGGTAATTTTGAACCCTAGACGATTTTTGACTTGACTACTTTTAGAGCCTATAAGAGGTCCATGCATTGCAAATTCAGAAGTCAATGCTATGTTATTCTTCAAATCCTATATATCTATATTCAGATATTCTCGAGCTGCAGCTAAGAATTTTAAGGAAAGGAACAACAAGCGAGGAAGGAGATTTAGGCCTTTTACGAAAACATCCGTATACTCTGAAACTATTCGAAATGAACCTTTAAGTCACTTAGAAATATGCACAATACACTACTCCAGACAAAGAAACAAACCTTACATTGAAATAACAAAGTGAAAAGGAAGAAAAGGCCAACGGAATCAAGTTACGGTGAAACTTGCCTTTCAACGTCGAGATCGCTGAATGTTCACAGTGACGTTTCGGTTTGGGAAAGACATGTGACATTTTTATGATGTCAACATTTACCATGTAACATTTTTACGCTAGTCTTAACCTCTCTATTGTAGTTATAAAGAGGGCACTTTAAATTTGTTTGAGAGCACAGTAAAGTTCATCCTTTATGCGTATAGTAATATAGGTGTTCTTAAGTAGCTTGAAGCCTTCACAAGTGAGATGTGTGAATTTGAAGAGTTTGTAAGGGTCAAATTCATGCATGGAGCTTGAGTAAAATTTGTAGAGGTGGCCATAGTAGGGAAGCATTCAAATGCAGTTTAACTTTCTTTAGTGCAGTGTCATGGTTGACATACTTTAGTATTGGCAACTTACTATGCTATCATAGCATTAAATTAGATGTGAATATTTTAAGTTAAATTCATTTAATCCAAGTCACAATTACCATTGGGTACAATTAGTACATTGACACAGAACTGCATGCATTGAATCTCAAGTGCTTGCATGGAATGACATAATATTATGTGTACATGCATTCAGAGCTTGTGTGTGAGGACTTACGTATGTGTTCATGTGTGCTAACATGCATATGTCCATGTGTTCATGCATGGCATTGCTTTTCTTGTGTGTGTATATTTACTGAGTACATGTTCATAATACATAGCTATCCAAATACTGCATGTTATATAAGTTCTGTTTGAATAATTCTTACATTGATCTTGTGTATTGCTGTAGTGACCCTTACTACCATCAGTAGTATACAAGTTCAGTGGAGACGAGATGATTCAGCATTCTTGTACTGGAGACCATTGGCAGATACAGAAGCTGGTGGCATCCCTACGTACATTGTCTCCTACAAATCAGTTGATGGCAGCTCTAAAGGGAACATTAACACTACAAGTTCAAGTGTTGTCATCACAGGACTGAGTTCACAGAATGAGTACCGTTTTACAATTAGAGTTGCAATTGGAAATGGAAATGAAACAAGTAAGAGCAGTGAACATTCCGCACAATTGTTTATTGTTCAAGTTGTGCATATGTGATGCTGTTATGATATTATACAGGAAAACTCATAACAATTCCCAGGGGACACTGACAACCTTTCGCTACAGTCAATATTCACTATAACCAGATTAGCTTTGAGTATTCAAATTCCATACCAATATTCAAATCTTCTGGCCACAGTTCACACAATTTTATTCATTATTTGTGGGTATTTACTGTTACAGTAGCTGAACATTTCTAATGTATACTTACAGATACTTACAGATTTATTATTGCGTATAATCCAACCACCTGCTATGCTCCACTTGTGTAGACCTTCAAGTGAGGGATCCTCAAGCAGCAACTTGTCAGAACAACTCCTTTGTTGCTGTTATTGCTGGGACCTTGCTAGGTGGAGTAGCAGTTGGCATACTGGCTGCATTGCTACTGGTGAGCATAGTGTGTGGAGTCTGCAAACTGAGGCACCACCCACATCAGCCTTCACCAGATGACTCTACACCTGAAAGCAAGTAAGCTAAAGACAAAATAGTTTTGAGCAATGGCTAAATAGAAGCTATTGATTTTTTTTATTAATTTCTCAGTTTGTTGGTTTAGGAGCTAATGTGTTCAAATGATTTTTGTTTTTGTGTAGAGTTGACGCCATTTATGAAAAGGTGGATGAGGTACACTATTCTGATGTGCAAATGGCCAAAAGTCCAGCCTACGAAGGAGTTACAGTTGGATGATGAATGCTCTTGCAGCTTAACATCTGCATGTAGATGTGTGGTACACCAA
The DNA here is from genome assembly GCA_963170055.1 of Halisarca cf. caerulea. Lineage (NCBI taxonomy): Eukaryota > Metazoa > Porifera > Demospongiae > Chondrillida > Halisarcidae > Halisarca > Halisarca cf. caerulea. The sequence goes on along the minus strand of CAUJGJ010000242.1, from coordinate 2,393,680 downwards.
AGTATTGCAAACTTAAGAGATAAAGTATTATTCTAATTATATATTATGCACGGTATAAACAGTTGTGTGTATGGAGTGATAGTTGTATGATGCAATTATGACATGATTATACATGCATTATAATTTGTCAATATCATCTCATAGAATCTGATGCTATGTTTTCTAGTGATTTACATGTCAACTCACACACAATTTGCAAACGCAACTCTTGTTAAACGTAATATTTCTTGAAAACCACAAAAATGCCTCATTTATCTGTAGTTCTGTCATAGCCTACCTGTGTTTACACACATGATACACACATGTGGACTTAGATTGTGTACTATATGTATATCACAGGGTGTTTATATCCGCCCACAGCTGTTGGAGAATTGGTTCATGCATGTCCAAGAATTAGTAAACTATGTCACAGAAACAGTAAACAAAACGTCACATGTCATCACGTTGCACAATTTTTGCGCAGGTGAATGAAGATAAGACCTAAAATACCTAGTTCAAAACAGGTAAAACAACTGGACAAAAACAACTTACAGCAAAATCGATCATTTGTCTGCCTAAACTGACGGTTGGCTCAAGAAAATAGAATTTTTATTAATATGTGTTCTTAAACTGGCTGAGAATATTTTTTAAGGTTAACTATAAAATAATAATAATAACCATAATAATAATATTGTACAAAACCAGTAACCAATCACAAAATAGAGCTTTGCATGCATGCAAAATAATACCTATACTATGGATTTGAGTTTAACGACCCTCTGGGGCAAGACGAGGAAATGCCACTGAGTCATCACGTTGCATCATGAAAAATGGACGCTTTTCGATAGGTTGGTAGAGAATTACTTTTCCGGAATTGAAAGCATCCTGAAAGTTCCTTTTTTGTTTAATGATTGGACTTTGGATAGTGGTTACTATTTGGTTTTCTGCTTGTATGAAGCAATATAATCAGGTGAGCGACAGTAATATGCAAATTTGTTGCATTCTTCGCTGAATTTGCTCCCCCTAAAGTGGTATTTTGCTTAATAAAATGCTTAGACCAGTTATATTGCTAAGTGCAAGCAAAATCTGGAAAGATCATAGAAGTAGCTAAGTATTATTGTAAGTTTCAACCCATTTGAATGCCATTCAAGTTTAATTCCGGAAAAGCCGATTTGTGTCTTTTACCGAAAGTTTTCAAACCGTCGTTGTTCACTTAGTTTGCTTTGTTCATTACTCAAACACAATTATAATCAACACACAGATATGCATAACTTTATTTTTATGAAAGATAAGTGGTAATATATGGCGCAATAGATGAAAATCACACGAGAAAACTTCCCCTTTGTTACAAGGGCGGATACAAATGCCCTGTGATATCATAGAATTACATATATATATATATATATATATATATATATATATATATTTGTATGTATCACATACCATCTATTAGATAGATTGTTCATTAAGGACCAACGAAAAATGAATCTTCGTGTATTGAACCATATGTTCTATGTCCGATGTTTTGTGGAAAAAGCTAGGCATGTTTTCTTGGGTTTTCTTGTGATAATAACATGTGGGTTTTCTTGTGGGATATTGAAGCCATGAAATGGAGCATCAAAATGCCTTATTCGATTAATTTTAGTAAGTTTACTCTTTATACCATATTTTGAACCTACTTTTGTATACACACAGAACCTGGCCCCGATTCTATGATCAGAATTTGCAATCTTTGTGTTTCATGTAGGCCTGACATGTCCACAAAGAAAAATCTTTCAAATGTATACTCAATAAGCCTCTAGGCTACTCAGATACAAACATTTATATATGCCCTTGCTCTTACGATATAAAAGTATAGTTCAGATCTGTATATCTTGTTCCGGGAGAAAACAAGAAGGTTTGTTTTACCATTTTGCTTTAGGCCAATATCAGCTGTAACATATCAGTTACAGAACAGATTAAAGATAGGTAACCAGCAACTTGCATGTGACACACAGATAGTTCGCGTGTACTCGTGCGAGTAAAAAAATACACGCAAGTTAACACCTCAAAAAGCGAACGAACCAGTGGAGAAGTGGCTGAAATATAAAGGTACCGATAAAACAATTTGAAACCAAATAAACATGAAACAAGACATCGGGTTAGGCGGAAAGATCACAGGCAGTCACGAAGCCTAATACACGACGCTATCGCGGTACCGTGATCGATCTTATACAATGAACTCCGGATCAACTTTAGAACATGCGACCTAACAGCCATGCGTAAGCAGCAGACCCAAGCTGGGCAGGCTAAAATAAAAGAAAACTGCATTGGTACAAAAGAAAACTGCATTGGTACGTTACAATCGCCTGGGGCTACAGACATTCCGTAGGCACTTACATCATAATAACACAACAAAGATGGAGATACATAGCGATGGCAACTACAAAAATCGAAGGAGGGACGATAGGCATTCACCGAAGTGGCCAATTTCCGAAAATAAACCGTTACTTTGACGAGCAGCTAGGAAAAGACGAACTATCTTCGATTGACTTGGGAGGGGCATAGGGATATTCACCACGAGTTGATCCCAAGGTGGTATCCATGACTTAGTTCTTACAATCAACCGTCAATTCGCTCTCCGAAATAACACTTAATGTACTACAATTATACATTGAAAATATATACCAGCTTATTAACCTTCACGTCGTCATTTTTACTTGCACGAGTAACAATTCTACTCGCACAAGTATTATTTTACACTCGTGTCACACGCGTGTAGCATGGCTACCTATCTTTAATCAATACTTTACGTGCATATATAGTAAAACTATTGATATGAAAGTGTAACTTGATAAGTCTTAGAAAATTAATGTTGTTTGCTGTTGTAAGCTTATCTGATGTAAAACTTGTGTAAAATTGTATGATGTTTTTTGAAAGTCTTGCCTGAAAACTGGCACAGCTGAGCCATGCCGGCTCCTATGGCCTTGCTGATGGACAATACAATAGTGCAGTGAAACTTCTCTAAACCCAACCCTCTGTAATCTGGAACCCTCTCTAAACTGGACGTGTTATCAAGTCCTGCTCTCTATATTTGCTGTACATATAGAACCTTCCTAATCTGGAAGCCTCTTTAAATGACATGCACTCTTTTGGTCCCAAGGGTTTTTGGTTTAGAGAGGTTACACTGTATTTTGGCAAAGACATACTTGCCCTCCCCCCTCACCACCACCCTCTGCTCCGCCACCTACAGTACAGTGTGCACGGCTAATTAGACATGCAATGCTTTGACACCAATAGCATCTAGCACACCAATATCCCTGTATATATGAGGTGTGCACCATTCATAATTGTTTATGTAGGACAAAGGGATAGTGAAAATGAAATTGACATGTGATATCGCCACAATCTGTATGGCTGCTCACTCTATAGTGGTGCACACACCTTTACGTAATTAGATAAGTGACATTCCAGACAACCTGAGGCTTCAGACAGTGTATAGTAATTAGCAGACCCACAAGACTAATAATACTATACAAACGTGTACAGGATTAGTTACTCAATTGAGGAGAGGACAGTTATAAGTCAGATTGATCAGTCCTGGTCTATCCACTAAGGTATAGTCAAAGCCTACACAATGTACTTAAACAGGCTATGGATTCTGATTTCTCTTGGTAAGCACAGAACTCTTAAAGCACTCATTGTTTGTGAAGTGTACAGAAAATTAAGGCATTATCCCCGAGATTTAGTTGAACTTAGCAGAGTATCCATTGACAAAAAACTTGACTTTAATTGTGGATATTTGAATCACTCTATAGACTGGATACCGTTGCTCTTTTTCCGTCAAATTGTAGCAGTGTATGAATTTACACTCCATTTTTGTGGTTTGAATTAAGGAGTATAATAGAGTAGCCTGGACGTAATTAGATTATGTGCTAGAAGTAAATACCATGATGTTTAGTTGAAGCGTGCTAATAGTTGCTATATCACCTGCAGGGGCACATACAGTGGTGTGCACTGAGTGCTCGAGTATTCCACTGAGACTCAGAGCCTTAGCTGCAGTGAGTACTTAGTAAAAATGTTAAAAATATGCACCCAATTTGAAAGTTTGAGTTTTCAACACCATATCAGGTTGTTGGTAGTATTAGTCAATATACTGAGCTAAAGGCGTAGTTAAGTGTCAATTTTTGAATTGCTATTGTACGTATCCCTTCATTCAAGCTGGCCAAAAGGAATAGGCAGATAAACTGGTGACCACTTTACCACTTTAATGAGTCATCATTATTAAATTTTGGTTTGTGATGCCATTTTTATAAAGGGACATGCAACATTTGATAATAATCGGCATGTCTCTGCTATATGATGTATACTTTATGTGATGAATTTTAAGTAATTTAGCACTCAAATAATTTGTAGGGACAGTAAGTACCTCCCTGAGCTAAATCCTGGATATGCCTCTTACCTAATTATAAGTTCCATTGCAAAAGTGTCAGATTAGAGAGGTTTCACTGTGGTGATGGTTCTACATGCAGGCTATTGAGTGAATTATCTAAGATATTGGGTCTAGTGTACACTGAAAATGGTTGAGACAAATATGAAAAACGCATCCCATAAAAATGTTAATTGCAAATAGTATGTAAAATACACTTCCCTAGAGAAGAGATCAGTTTATACTGTTTGACTGATGTATATGAGATCTCAATAATTAATTATTATTGTCATCTTCACTCACAATTGCATGAACCTGTACGTATGTACCATGACCCTGATCCTAGTGTTGTCAGTAGCAAATGGACAAGTACGACCCTCCAAGGTTCAAAGTGTCTTTGTTACCAAGACTGTACACGGTTCATCTCCAACTTTAAAAGTGTCATGGAGTGCAGTCAGTGGAAGTGGTATCACCTACACTGTATGTTACAGTACAACTAGTGGAACACAGTCTGATCCTCCAGTTAATGTTAACTGTGGTACTAGTGGAATCACTGGTACATCTACCACACTGGGTCCACTTAGTAGAGGAACAACCTACTACATCTGGGTGGCAGCTGTGTCATCAGGTGGACAAGGGCCATACAGTGACAGGAGACAGAACATCACATACAATGGTATGCCATTTCAGGTTTACATGATTCACAAGCAGCATTACACTCTTGGAATTTGCAGCGTAATTGGTACGACTATATAGTTTTGCTAATTATGTAATAGACACATAGACAGTAAATGAGAATACCATGCATTTGTGACATGTCTGTGCTATTTAGGTGGTGTGAAAATCTTGATCTTCTTTCATTCTTCTGCTCACTTGTACGATCTTTAGAGTGCAATGACTTTTTCTAGTATACAGACATGTGAACATTCCTAATAATATATCTCTATTAATTTTCGAATTCAAGTGTCTCATACAGAATCAGCTATGTAGGTTTTCCCTACACCTACCCAAAAGCAAATTTCTCAGGGTGATAAATGACGGAACACTTTGTAATATTTAACAGAACCCTCTAAGAACTTGGTGTGTTTTCAAGTCCTTCTCTCTTTACTTGCTGTACATATAGAACCTCTCTAATCCAGAAGCCTCGCTAAACTGAACATTTTCTTTGGTCCTAAGGGTGTACGGTTTAGAGAGGTTACACTGTAGTATAGTACTTGCAACTTTTCTATGTTGGATTTTTTTGCTATTTCTTTTGCAATTGGAAGCCAAGATCGATGAAATCAGTTCTCAAATGACAAAATGGAAGCGCCTATAAGTGAGAACAGGAGCAATGATTTCAAATACCTAACATGGTAAAGTTGTAACTCAAATAACTCACAGTTGATACCATACATCTGTTGGAGATTGTTCCCTCATTTATCGCACAGCAGACAACTAAAATCTGAAGAACGGCCTAATTTGGTTACATGCCAGGATGTGATAGAGTACTCATGACGACCGAAAACCTCACTAAATGTGGATTTGGCATTCGTATTGGCCTGAATTATAGTGTGAATCAAGGGAAATTGAATGATTATTATTTATAGGCATCAAAAATAACATTTTTTCACTATATATATAATATATATATTATATATATATATATATATATATATATATATATATATATATATATATATATATATATATATATATATGCAAACTGAGGAGCACTATCATATATAACAATTCTGGACATGTCCCTTATGCTTATGCATATATTAGTTAATATTTTTGCAGAATATGTGCATATAATATTTACGTATTAATTGTCATAAATTATGGTTGACATTCAGTTTCTTAAATCAATACATCATGATTGCTTATTAAAATCCATGGATTAGTAATGTTTACTTGCTTATTAGTACCAGGCCCAGTGACCTCCTTCCAAGTGAGGTTATCCACTACCATATTTGTACTGATCATAACATGGGGACCACCTTCTGGTAGCAACTATCCAACTCCTGTTACCTATCGACTCAGATATCGCGAGAGACCATCTAGTGGATCACCTGGTGGTTGGAGTAGTACTGTACAGTTGACTGCTACACGGAGACAGTACACTACACCTGTACTCAAACCAGGTACCAGGTATGAAGTGGAGGTTTGGCCAGTATCTACTGTAGGGAATGGGCGGAGTGTATTAAGAATAGCAAGCACTCGTCAATGTATGTACTTTTCAAGTGTGAATTAAACCATATTTATTTTAACACTAAACATCCAATGCTATTTTCTTATTTGACAAACATTTGTTTAGTACCAGGCCAAGTAACCTCCCTCCAAGTGAGACCATCCACTACTATATTTGGACTGATCATAACATGGGGACCACCTTCTGGTAGCAACTATCCAACTCCTGTTACCTATCAACTCAGATATCGTGAGAGACCATCTAGTGGATCACCTGGTGGTTGGAGTCGTACTGTACAGTTGACTGCTACACGGAGACAGTACACCACACCTGTACTCAAACCAGGTACTAGGTATGAAGTGGAGGTTTGGGCTTTTGTTAGCAGCAGAGCAGGAACTGTGAGGACAATGTTTGGTACTACAGGTGGGCTTGAAATGTTGGTTTGCTTGGTTCATCATTACTAATGGGTGTATTGTATTGGCATTTAGCATCTGGATCTGTGAAAGCACTAAATGTGAGATTACATGATACACAAATTGCTCTGGTGGTGACATGGAGGCCTCCATCAGTCTTCACAAATCCCACTGGATACAGACTAAGATATCACAAGACATCATCTAGTACCTGGAGCAGTACAAGAACAATTGGTTCACAGCAGACACAGTACACAATCACTGGTCTGGAGGAAAGTGGCACCTATGAAGTGGAGGTTTGGGCCACTTTCCGTAGTGGTGAAGGCAGCAGAAGAAGAGCCACTGCTAGAACTACAAGTGAGATTACATGCACTTACAATGTGCAGGTTTCTCCTTCACTGCTATTATTAAGTATTGATGGGTGTATATATACTATTGCAGACCAAGCTGAAATACAAGTGACAGCTGTCACTACTCATTCCATTACACTGGTCCCAAGCCCTCCTTCTGGAACTGTGTATTATAAAGAAGTTGGCTCAAGAGCTCAACCAAGACGTGTTCCCTATTCTAATGCAGTAACAATAACACAATTACAACCCAACACTGAGTACAATATCACATATGTGACTGGCAATGGATTGGGGGTAAACAGAGCTGAAGTGCAACAGTTCACATTGCCAACCGGTGAGTGAATACATTTAAACATTAGTGGTTGTGTGTTTGGCTAGCTATACACATGTCTGTTGTGTGTGTGTGTGTGTGTGTGTGTGTGTGTGTGTGTGTGTGTGTGTGTGTGTGTGTGTGTGTGCACATGTGTGTGTGTGTGTGTGTGTGTGCGTGTGTTTGTGTGTGTGTGTGTGTGTGTGTGTGTGTGTGTGTGTGTGTGTGTGTGTGTGTGTGTGTGTGTGTGTGTGTGTGCATGCATGCATGCATGTGTACTTGTATATATGATCGTACTTACTAAAAGGTTCCACTTCGTGGTAAAGCAAGCAATTGGGAATGGCGCTCCAATTGCTTCATTATCAAAAAGTGCACAAATTCGTCTTTCATGCAAATCTTTTTTTTAGGTAATTTGTGAAAGGTCGGTGAAGTTTCAGTGCCATTAAATTTTAAGCAAGTTATTGCACTTTCTGTCTTGATCCATTCCATACATCCACCATTAATTTCTGTCAATAGCATAATTACTGCCTGTATTAATAGGCCAATAACAAGACCTGCAGGAGACGGATGCAGTATACTATATATCAGAACTCATAATAATATTATATACTAATGGAAATAGAACTATAAAGTCTTGTAGCTCAAAACTAAAGTAATACTGTATATATATATATATATATATATATATATATATATATATATATATATACGTGATAGTGGAATGTATTCAGACATAACTGCGGAACGGAACTTGTGACGACCTCGCGAGTGCATGGGTTCAAGTTGTACTATATTTGAAACACTATCAAAAAATGCACAGAAATGCAAAACTGGTAAGACCCATGAAGTAGTCACTTTTCGCAGATACGGTTATTATGTAAAATTGTATGTGCGTATAAGTTCCTACAAATTTTGTATTATCTTGAAATATTCACATTTCTCAGCTGTGTACCATCTGAGGCTATCAGTTGTTTCATCCAGATCAATAAGCATAGGATGGCAAGACTCAGAGCATAGCAATTCACTGATGTATCATATTAACTACACCTCTCCAATGAGCAACAATAATCAACACACTATACTTTCAAGTTCCAATGACCACACCCTCATTGGTCTTCATCCATATGAAGAGTACACCATATCAGTACAAGCTGGTAACAGAGCAGGACTGAGTGCACCTGTGACTGGTACTGCTAGGATGTACAGTGATGGTGAGTTTCCTTATAATTTGCACTCGATAGTGATCCTCTCTTGGTGTGAATCTCATTAAATTCTTGACTTGTGAATCTCATTCTTCCTTAGTTCCCAGTGGCCAACCTCGAAATGTAAGAAGTGTGAATAAGGGATCTACTTGGATCCATGTGGCTTGGGACATACCCTTAGCTGGTGGTAGGAATGGAATCATTATCAACTATATGGTTGAGGTATCCCCAAAAATTGGGAATGTCACTGTTCGTTCACCAAACCCTACCTTCAGTACTCCAGAACTCATCACCTACAACATCACAGGATTGAGTCCAGGTACAGAGTATACATTGAGAGTGGCTGCCTCTACTGTGAATGGTACAGGACCATTTAGTACAGGATCACTGATCAGCACTTCTGATGACCGTGAGTGCATGCACAGTTTATGATCAATTAAAGAAACTGAATTATGGCATTAAATATAAACTTTAAGGAAAAAATAAATATTATTATACTTGCATGTACTCCTTTTGTCCATAAAAATAAGTTTACAAAATTCATGTGTTTATTTTAAACTCAAACTACAGTATTATGAGGTTGTATTTATTGCATAATATGTTGTGTCACAGTTCCTGGAGCAGTTGTAAGCCTCATGTCAGTGCCAATGTCAAATGGAAGTGTCAGAATCACTTGGCAAAGTCCAACCAACTCCAATGGTAGAATTCTAGGCTATGATGTTACTTATGGTCCTATTGGTGGGGTTGAAAGAACATTGAGTGTATCCACTGAATCCATTATATTGACTGGACTTGGTGAGTTAACATTTTGTGATGGGATTTTACGCATGTGGGACATGTCCGCGCTAATTCGAAGGTGTGAAAATTTCGGTCTTTTTTACAGCTTCTGTTCTCAACTTGCAGAAGCTTCAGAGCGTCAAATGTAGGCTTAACATGTAGGCAGACACATAAGCGTTTCGATGAGTACCCTTTTGAAAGACCTGATTCAAGCGCGCAGAAGCTACTTAAGTTTTACTAACCCCTACTACAAAGCGAAACGCTTGGGGTGATAGATGGAGGAACGCTTTCAAGACTACTTTTGCACATAAATCGCTATAGCAGAACATTTACTAACTTTTCCATGCGGCAGCAAAGACAATTCCTCTCCAAAGCCGAGATCTGTAATATTGGCCCTCAAAAGACAAACTTCAAGCGCCTATAGCTTGGGACAGGAACAAAAGCTCTCTTGCTGCCACATGGAAAAGTTGTATTCTCCTGATGGCTCAAAGTTGGCACCAAGAAACTGCCTCTAGCTTGTTCCCTCGTGCATCACCCAGCCGAAAACTAAAATTCCGAAGAACATTCAGTTTAGTCACAAGCGAGCATGTGACAGAGCAACCGTGACGACACAAAACGTCACTAAACGCGGATTTGGTATTCGTATACACCCGAATATCAGTCTGAATCACGAGATAAATGCGTGACTAATAACTTGTAGGCGCCGAAAAATAATGTTTTATCACTATGCAAACTCAGTAGCGTTATCATAACAAATCTGGACATGTCCCACATGCGTACTCTTCGCAGTTCAAACAACTTTTTACATCGCCTATTCTTGCAGAGATTGAGGTTCCATACAGAGCAGTGGTGAGAGCTCGTACAAGTAAGGGCTTTGGAGAAAGAGAAGGAATAATTGTGTTTTTAAAGGAAGGAGGTATTTTCTAATTGATTTCAGATGGTCTTGACCAATCCATATTGTGTGAATCTTGAAAGCATACAAATGACATTTTATTATGCAGTTGTACATTTTACTAACTTATTGTGTTATGTACATTATTATTGCAAAACCGTTGGTTGCAGTACCCACCAAACCAGTTGGCAGTTTGAAAGCTAGCTGGAGTCCTGATGATACTGTCCTCCTATCCTGGCAACCACTGTCCTTCGTGGAAGCTAAAGGACTTCCTTTGTACATTGTCTCCTACAAATCAGTTGATGGCAGTTCTAGAGGAAGTATTAACACTTCGAGTTCAAGTGTGGTCATTTCTCGTCTAAACTCAAAAGTTGGCTACATGTTCTTAGTTCAAGTCTCAACTGAGAATGGGAGGAATAAGGGAGACACAGAATACAATAAGGAACACTGAATGTCAATTTATACTAACAGTAATCTTGCATTCACTGCAGTATATGCATAACCTCGTATGCCTGCATTAATCCATTGATCCTGTTCAATAGTATTGCTGAGTGCTGCTGTGGATGACAACACTGCCGTGACTGTAGGAGTGCTATTTGGAGGGGTGGCTATTGGTGTGTTGGCTGTATTGCTGGTACAAGGAATAGTATGTGGAGTCTACAAACTGAGGAAATGGAAGACGCAACCAACGTCCACTGAGACAGACCCTACAGCTGAAAGCAAGTTAGTCACACATTCATATATGTCCACAAAGTTGTGTACACCATGTAAACACAACTGAAATATATGTTATATATGTACCTTGATGAATAACCCTTCATCTAAATGTCTTATGCATGTATAAACCATTCCATTATATGTTATTTCGTGAAATTTGAGCAATCGATCACTTTGCATTCCGGCTTAGGGTGGATGCCATTTATGAAAAGGTTGATGAAGGGCGCTATGCTGATGTTACCATAACAACAAGCCCGGCTTACGAAAGAGTAGCAATTAAATGAGTGATTATAACTTCCTCTTCTCTTCTACACATTACCTACATCATGCACTTCACAAATTACCCTCTGCAGGAGAGTTCAATATGAAATTAATACCTTCTCTCTATATAATAATATTATCATTATAAACAAGAACTGCATGATGTGTTTCTCACTGGGGATTAACTGTATTAATTCTACACACTGTTTTTATCTTATGTTAGCTAGCATGCAGTGTATGGGACCTGACATTACTATATGTAATGATTCCATAATAAAGAAGCCAAATGGGAATTTGTCAGTCACAAAATTTTCATGATAGATTCTTGGTATTACGTGACTTGGAGAGAGAACATGTTGTTCTTGACATTGTAGTTTTGAGAATGCAGCTACCCATCTCTCACATAGCAAGAAAATAACATCTAATTTAGTCCTCACACAGTGTTCAATGGATTATTACGTTATATTTAGATAAACCTGTCAAGCAATAGACAACTAAGTTTGGTCTGTACACAATACTGTACTAGGTGGGTGAGTCATTTAACACTGCTTGAAAATTACCAGATTAGGAGGTTGGTGGATTACAAGGCCACTCTTAGCATAGAGCTATATAATATCAATGTGAGAGGTTTCATCGTATAATATATATTGATAGAAGTATGGCATTCCTGATCAAAATGTACGGGCTTTCCCATTCCTCAAGTATACACGTGCACACACACTCATAGAAATGCACACACGCACATGCACACACACACACACACACACACACACACACACACACACACACACACACACACACACACACACACACACACACACACACACACACACACACACACACACACACATGCACACACACACACATGTACGTACACACACACACACACGCACACACACACACACACGCACACACACACACACACGCACACACACACACACACACACACACACACACACACACACACACACACACACACACAAAACAAACATATTACGTACATACACCTAAATACACACATTCATGCATACACACACACACACACACATGTACACACACACACACACACACACATACACACACACACACACACACACAAACACACGCACACGCACACACATACACACACATAGTATTGCACTCCCACACAAAAATTCACACACATTATACATGATCGATTGTATGCACATGTACATTTTCACATATCCATGCACATGCACATGCACAATGTCCAGCTTGGGACTCAATAATTGAGCACACACACAAGCATCCTTGCATGAGAAGTAATGCACCTGATCGACATAATTGTTTATGTACATTAGGAGAAAGTTATCATGAAAATGAAACTAAAATGTGATACCCTCCAGTCCATTCTATCAGCATAACAGCTCTAGTAAGATAAGCAATACCAGATAACACATGCAGGGAAATGGTCTTCAGTAAACAATCAGTGTACAACGGAAGCCTACAGTGAAGTTGTACAAGCGCTGCTGAAGCATATAGAGAAAAACTATGATGTAGTGCAGATTGACCTTGGACAGTCATTCAAGTATTCAAGGACAATAGAATGTTTATAAACAGGCTGTGGATTCTGATTCTTCTCGGTTAGTACCTACAAGAGTTGTACAAGGATATATTTCTGAACTAGAATAATAAATATACGAGAAGGCTTTTGTATTGTGAGGTGAAGTTGGACCATGCTTATAAGGATTATTCATGTAATTATAATGTAATTGTGAAATGGAAACTTAATCTTGTGCATTATATAAAATTATATACAGTGGGCCCTCATTTATCCGACCATGTTTGTTCCTCATAACATTTGTCAGATAAACCAGGTGTTGGATACATCATGGTGGATTGTACACAAATTAGTGATAGTCATTCACAGTGGAGTGCTGGATAAAATAGGCCTTAAATTTTCAGATAACCCAGTTTTGGATATATTAGGTGTGCTTGTGACTGTATATAGTCTAATATTCATTTGGAAGCGCTCTGCTTATACATGCGTATACTGGTCTACATCCATTTGTCAATTATTTCAAACATGAATTTACTCGCAAATTATTTATTTGATGGAGTACACTAGAACTTATAATGCCATCATTGGGTGAGCTTGAGCGAGCCCCACAATGACGTGATGTACACTGGTCGAGTCTGTGGCTGGATATATATGTGTCATACATCTGGCCGACAATTTTTTGACCGGTGAACGTACGCTCAGCCAATTAAGTTTTCACAGCTTCTTAATTATATTTCCAGGTGCATAGCAGCACCTTCGGCAACTGCCATACAGTAAGCGCTCTTTGCTCGTTTTCTTCTCTGTTAACTCAGTGGGCCTTATCAACCCTTTAACTGGGTATTTAAGGATCAAGTGGATGATTTAGGCCATTTTTGTCCTTCGAATTCGATAGTATAAACAGGCATTGATTACCCACTCCTGAGGATGAGACGAACATCGGCCTATGATCTAAAGCAGGGATAAGGCGTTCTCTTCCCCCACACTCCTGTCATACACAATTGTATTGTACGGTTGTAGTCCGAGGTTCAAACAACAGGAGAAGGAACACATAGTATTGATTAGCCACAGGTCTGCATGCCACAGACAATAACCAGGGGTGTAGCGAGGGGAGTGCAAAAGGGGCAAATGCCCCCCACCCCCTTAAGTTTTCAGGATTTCACAATCAGAAATTATTTGATCCTTTTAAATGAGAACATGTAATTCCTTACTTTACTCCCCAAATCAGAAAATTATTCAGGATACTTCAAGAGAATTGACCTTCCTCCTCAATGAGTGCTTTGAAAGATTCTAAACTACCCTTTTGAGTCGCTTTATCGCTCTATATTATAATTAGCGCATGTGGCAGCCATTTCACAGAGTAAAAGCCTGCTACTTACAGTGGGCGAGACCACAATTTTGCTCATTTCCCCACCCCCCTTTTCTAAATTCCTGGCTACGCCCCTGAGAACAACACATTAATTATACAACATTCATGCAGCTACACTCGACGTTGATAACGGTTGCATGTTCAGTTGATTCTAAGTTTCTAAAGAACTACACTCCTGTACCAAATCTCTAGCTGCCCCATGCACTGCTCCACATATTATTCACACACAAGCATGCACCCAATTGCAAATCCCAGTTCTTGGGCAGCCAGCATTATAATGAAGTGCTGCTTATCGATCGTCTTTATGCCTCTACCAGTGACTCAGGCTTGCCCCCACAATGACAATCATCTGCCTAGTATTATATTATGTCAGGAGTATTCAAATTGGTAGAAATGTTCTAGCCACAATCTTAACTTAAATGAATCACTAATTGCTGTTATTATTGATGCAAAGCTTCCAAGGAACATCTGTTACTGTTACTATCCAGTCCTACAGTAGCTGATGAAAGGTGCAGATCCCAGAAATGACTGTATAACAAAATTTATTCAGTACGTACATGCATAATGTTTTGTTTCAGATAATTGTGGTTAGTACAGTACTACCTGAGTTTATAGTTTTAGTTGGAGCTTTCAGAATTTGAGAAGAGACATGCAGAATAGTCACTTCTTTATGTACCAAGCCCTTATTACTGTGAGTGTTTGGTACAGTGATGGTGCATGCATTTTATAGTACGATTAAACCATATTTACCTTATTTATGTTACAACCAAAATACCTTTGTCAGGTCAATTACGGTCAGTCACGAAAAAAAATGCACAATCAACGTCTACTATGCAAGATACTTTTATTCCCTTATTCATCTAATAGTTGGACATTTAACCATTTATCTCTAGGGCAAGAAAGACCTGGCAGTACAGTGAAAGCAACAAATGTGAACTATAAACAAAAGAATTGCTTAGGGAAGCTAACCCAAACTGAACCCATTCTCACAGCTAATGCGTTCTTGAGTCTTATTCATCATCATTATCAACAAGAAGCTCAAGTGTCTCCTTCAAAGGTGCCTTAGGTGCCTTCAATCATTTCCAGCCAATTGAGCTCAGCCTAGATCGTGTCTGCCATTTTATGCTGATTAGTAGTTGTTGGCGCGCATGATTTGCAAGTGAAGTGGCTAGTTTCCATGGTAGAAGGCTTGTCTGCACAAACAATCGATCTAAATCGACTTAACAACACAGCTAGTAGCGTCAGAAATACTTGTTTCATGCTAGTTAGTGGAAGTGCAGTATAGAAGTCCATTTTCTCCTTCAATCTCATCCTCACTTCAATCTACAAAAGTTTACATAATCTTGCAGTTTTCATAACAATCAAACCACAAGGTAATCAATGCTGCGGCTATGCACCCCACAGTTGTAAGACAGTCCTTATGTGCCTCAATTCATGAGTAGTCAATACAGGAGTTTTGGCAATATAGTACACATATTATTCATACTATTGAACCATAGTTCTGGTTCATACCATTAAACAATATTGGATCAGACTTTTTTTTCAACATTCTTACATTTTATTAGATGTAGGTCAATCATGTTGTGGTTGGTTAATGCCAGTAAAATACTTTTTTAAACTTGCAAAATACATGTACATATACGATATACCTGGCTATGTTTACAACTAGTTATAGATTGATGTGCACGTGCCACATGTAAAACAGAACTAGGGGACAAAGCCTGCATGATGAGGTACACAATAAACATAAACAATCCAAGTGGACATCAGCCACCAAATCTGTTTTCATGAACAGTCATAATTAATATTCCCATTGCAGGTTTCTCTCAAACCAAGTTGTCAATGAGTAGAATACCTACTTTGTCCGCATTACTCAGAAATCTGAAATTTCATACATTATGATACTCAAAAAAGATTATCTCCACACACCACTAAGTCTCTATAATACTGTCTTACAGTTCCCATTATTTGTTACACAATGTCGTATTATATTGTACATTTTCAATGAAAAGTGTATCATAAGGGAATCTGGATGCATTTATTTCTATAATTCAGTGACCATAAGATACCAACATTTCACATGCATAAATTTGATTACTTTATATTGGATGAAATATATCTATTATAGCCACTTTCAATATTTTGTCCTAGCTTTTGCACAACATGTTTCTTCTAGATCTGCTGTTCAACGGAGAGTGTACATCAAGGGTGACTCAGATCAAACTGTCAACCGGGATGGTGAAACAATCACAATAACTCCATCACGAACATTTGACATTTACTGTTCTGACACTCGATACATATGGCAATGGTACAGAGTAAGTGGTCAGTCTGAGAGTTCAATAATCAGATTGAGTCAAACGGCAACTTCACCAGATGTTTATGCAATAAACACACATGGTCATGTGCTGACATTGCAGTTCAGACCTTTCCAGTCAACTCATGCTGGAGAATATGAGTGCAGATTCACTAGCCATGATGGGCATACCCTAACACCTCTATCAGTATTTCTCAGTAAGTTGCATCCACAGTTATTATTCCTCACTTTTAATTTATAAAAATTAATAAAACTTACTTAGTTTCCGATGTTAGTCAATGTATACTCATGTAAAGACCTTATGAAATGTCTCTATAACCAAGAATATAAGCATGCTCATACAGACAATTGCACTGCATATTGTTATGGTACAAACACTTTTGCTTTCAACTGCACCGGATGTCATGCACAAAATCATGCAATATTAAAATGCACGACATTCTGTTCCTATGCTATGGATAATGCTTGGCATTGTGCATTACCAACAAATATTGATGTTTAAGGGGGAGGGCGGGGAACTTACAATGCATGTCTACTGTGTGAGACATGACGGGTTGTAGGTTTTGATGCGTGTGTAATGACGGGTCATAGGTTTTGATGCGTGTGTAGTATATGTATAAACCATGTAGGGTGAGATCTTGGGTCTTCTTGGTTATGTATGGTGATCTGAGGTCATATTACATCATTTAAGGTAATTTGATTAAAGGTGAAATTGAAGATGATTGTAGTCCTCACAAAGGGTCTTCCCCATAGTAAATTACACTAAAGTTGTTTTTGGGCCGCCGGAAAGCGGCCCTATATAATCTTTACTTTCATCAGAAGTGTCCGGAATGTCCGGAATGATGTCTATATATTATATATATGTCAACAACATGGCGGACGCGAAGTCGGTACATAATCTTTCGGCTATATATCGGTGAAATTCATTAGTTTGCTCCTGATTTTATCAGCGAAGAGTCTTTTAGACCATAAGAGATCTTCGAAGTATTATTTTAGTCAACGCCGATTTCCAAGCGATTCGAGTTTCCAGGGCCGTAGGCAGCCCACAAGTTTTTTAACTCGAATCGCTTGTTTTTTGGAAGAGGAAGTTGGACATTTGGGGTGGGGTGGAAGCTTTCCCCTCTCCCTAGCTGCTAGATAGAACCCTGGTATTTCAGAAAGCATGCAACAGTGCATGAATTGAACAGTGTATAAGGGAGGGTTGTCTTGTACATATTGGTGTTTCTGAATTAGGTACAACTGAATATGAAAAAATACTGCATGTAGTGTTTCCAATGGAAAATTCTTCACTGCCTTAGCTAAATATATAATATTATTATTGTTCTTATAATTTTGATCAATATGGATTTTTAGCCAACAATATTAGTACTAATACTCTGCTTCTTTTAGCCCCAGCTCCCATACCACCACCACCACCACCACTACCATCCAAGGTCCAAGGTCTCACTATAACTAGAACTGCACAAGGTTCATCTCCAGCTTTTAGAGTGTCATGGAGTGCAGTCAGTGGAAGTGGTATCACCTACACTGTATGTTACAGTACAACTAGTGGAACACAGTCTGATCCTCCATCTAATGCTAACTGTAGTACTAGTGGAATCACTGGTAGATCTACCACACTGGGTCCACTTAGTAGAGGAACAACCTACTACATCTGGGTGGCAGCTGTGTCATCAGGAGGACGAGGACCATACAGTGACGGGAGACAGAGCATTACTTACGATGGTATGCTATTTCAAATATCATACACCGGGAAACTTTCGCTGCTAATAAATTTCGTAGTTTTTGTAGTTCGAAAGGATCCACAAAATTAGTCATCCACAATAATTATTTTTTTTGTATACAAGGATTAATTATGCAACATACTTTGCTTAGGTCCTTAGTTTGACTATTCCTTGGGTTTGCTTTGTTAAGTTTAGGGAACGTGGCTGTGTAAGGATATATGCCAATAGTTTTGCAGTTTCCATGACGTTAACAAAGACAAAGAACTGTAGAGAGGACTACAGTTCACCTGTTCTTCATCTTGCCGGTTCACTCCTGAGAGAAATAAGTACTAACTATAGCTATAGGATAAATGACACTCACTTTTGTTCATTAAAAGAGGAAAATGCTTGCGAAACAAGAGAGGAACTATTGTGACAGTTGTGCAATATCCAATGAGAGACTGCTATTTTCATTTACAAAAATTTATGTGTCCCACTAAATGAGGCTAGCCAAAATTTCATGACTTGCGATATTAACTTGATTCACAAGTAGGAGTGCACTTATATCAATTTTATACACATAGGTAAGTTATGGCAGATTCATGGTTGCAAGGGACGTATTGTGGTTTTGACAGGTATGCGATTAAATTGTCATGCTAAATACAAATTATCACATTTTTGCCATGTGACCACCTTCCTAGTATTCAAGATTTAAATCGTTGTACTATCAATAAAAAGGGTTCTGGCCAACCATGTTAGCAATGGATCGTAGTAAACTGTGAACGGGCAGATCTGAAAGTGATAGAGCTTCAAAAGCTCAAGCTTGCCTCCACATATGAACATGTATGAATTAGCCGTGGTGTCATGTGACCAAGGGCTTGAGAAGAGCTTTCTTGCATAAGAAAGTTTAAAACGCATAACGGAGATCAAAACGTCTACGCATGTGGGACATGTCCGTGCTAATTAGGAGGTGTGAAAATTTCGGTCATATTAAACAGCCTTTGTTCTAATCTTGTAGATGCTTCAGAGAGCGTCAAACGAGGGCTTAACATTTAGGTAGAGGCATAAACATTTCAAGAATTCCATTTAAAAGATCTGGTTAGTTCACGAAGAAGTTCGTAAGGTTATCCTAACACCTACCAAAAACGAAACACTTTCAGCGTATCATGGAGGAATGCTTGTAAGACTACTTTTTCACATAAATCGCTATAGCAAAACATTTACTAACTTTCACATACGGAAGCAATGACAATTCCACTCCACAGCCGAGATCTGTAAAAATGACCCTCAATAAGCAAAATTCAAGTTGTTGTAACTGCTTGACAGGAGTAAAGGTTCTTTTGCCCCGGCATAGAAAAGTTGTATACTATGAATGGCTTGAAGTTGGCACCTGTAAACCCATCAGAATTCTGAAGGACATCTAGATAGGTCACAGGCCAGTATATATATGACTGAGTTAAACGTGACGACAGAAAACATCACTAAACGCGGATTTGGTATTCGTATATGCCCGAATATCAACCTAAATCATGAAATAAATGTGTGACTAATAACTTAAAGGTGTCGAAAAATAGCATTTTATCACTATGCAAACAGGGAAGCGCTATCATGACAAATCTGGGCATGTCTTACATGTGTAACATGTGCTTGAAACGTTGACAGATTATCTTTTATGGACTAAAATGTCCTGCCGTTTGTTGTCACAGCTGAAAGAATTTCCGCTGGTCTGTATAGTATGAGCATGTGATTGGTGTTACCTGACAAAATTTAGCAAACAAAACGAAATAACTGTTACTGTCCATTAGTTTTTATTGGGGAATATGATACCTCATAATTATTGGGTTCAGTACATTGCAACTATGAAAGCTGTATATTGTAGATTAATCTGTATCATTGATGGTTAAAATGCTATTTAAAGTGTCAATACGAATAACTACGCATTATAATTTTTCATTATCTCATGTTATATGTTATGTCACATGCAGACAAAAGGTAGTCTAATACCTATAATTCCTTCTTTATGCATGGTTTCCATGCATATTATATATTCCTTTATAATCCTTCTCACTGGCAATATTATGATCTAAGCTCTAGTAATATTGTGTTTCATAATATTAATGTACACGTGCAGTAATAGTGTAGTATGTACTTGCTTCTTCACTAGCACTACATATAAAAATTGAATCTTTAAGTCAAGTTCCTATATTTGAAATGTAAAATGTAATGTATGGCATATATACCTCACTTCTACTCAGTTGTTGAACCAAGACTATACACTAATGATGCCTCAGAAGGTGAAGTGGATCTGGAGAATGGAGCCACTCTCACAATAACTCCATCAAAAACATATGACATTGTGTGCTCTGAAACAAACTTAGTCAAAGATTGGTACAGGGTACGTGATGACAGTTCAATATCAAGATATGGGGAATATACCAAAACGGGAAGTACACCAGATGTGTATGCAACAAACACTGGAGGTCATGCAATATCATTGCATTTTGAGTCTTTCCAGTCAACAGACAGTGGAGAATATGAATGTAGGCTGCGGTCAGCAAATGGCTTACCAACTCTGTCAGTATTCCTCAGTAAGTTGCAACATCTCCGTGTTTTAAAAATTCTCCACGTAAATATAAAACTAAACGTAACATTTTCAATGTAAGACTTTCTGCATGCAGAGTGTATAGAGCAACATAATTTAAGGTTTATTGACTGTATATTCTGTAATGTCAAGGTATATATAGAAAATTTAGAATTTGGTTTCATTCTCATGCTTTCGCAAGTCATCCCAACCATGTACAAATATTTCATGTCCCATTTGATTTATGAACCATCAATGCAGTAGATAATAAGTGAAAAGGGAGACTTATGGTTTGCTATTGGGCTAAGTTGTTCAACACATATGGCATAACACAAGCTGTGTAGGTCTTTTAGCACCAATGATGCTGACGTAGTTTAGTCCCATTAGAAACGTGATTTGCTTTTGATCTTTTTGGGACATTACTTGTGCATCTACTTCATAACCGAATACATAATATGTCTAGAGGGAGCAGAATAAGAAGCAAGTATATAATGTTATTCATGAGAAATCGTCACAGACGGACACATTGGATATCGCCCATTATGCCCGCAAACATGGGGTGGCTAGAACTCTTTGTCATTTCAAGGATTGCACAAGAGTTTGTTGTTGCAGTATATCATCATAATGTTGTAATGGTTACTGGTTTGTCTCTCAAATTGCAGCATTTATCTAAGTCTACCTATGTGTGGTACACATCTTTCAATTATGCTGTCAATAGAATAGGAGACAACTTTTAGGGGACAAGATTTGACATGACAGGTCTAACTAGTACCTTATTATATAATAATAGGGACTTTCTGCACCTCATAATTTTGGCCAATCATGAGAGCTTACTCATGATTGGCCGGAATGACTTGTCACACAGGAAAATTTGAGTTTGTTTTTATGAGTGAGCAGTTGGTCACCAGTGACACGCATAAGAGTGCTCTTTCCCCCGATAAGTAATAAATTTTAGCAAGGTATTCCACATTACAGTTGTTTCTGAAGCATATAAGACTGAAAGTAATGGCCGAAATACCAAAAAAGTTTTGTGAGTAAAGAAAGTTTGCCAAAAGTTTAAAATCAAGCACGATAATTTGTTGCTTGCGAAATTTATGCCATGCGTCCGAAAAGTGACAAGTATTGATGCCTGACTGTTCTGAAATGCTTCCCTGGTGAAAGAAAGGAGTAGCGAGCTACGTGCGTGCTTCCTTGCATCTACGACAACGAAAATGTTCCCCGTACCCATGGCACATCTTATTACAAGTAGCAAAAGCTAATTATTATGGATATAGTCACCAGATACGTACGAGACAAGTAAAATTATTCGTTCTGAAGTACTAATTGCGATTTCAAAAGATCTCTATTTTTGTATCATAATTGTTACATTGTCAAGTTAAAATGTAATTATATTGTATTACATTACTCAGTTCCATGACTGTTGCTAATGATTATTATATATAGAATCACTTCTTGTCGTTCCTTCAGCTCCCACAAGTACACCACCACCACCCTCCAAGGTCAGAGATGCCACTGCCACTAGAACTGTACAAGGTTCATCTCCAGCTTTAAGAGTGTCATGGAGCGCAGTCAGTGGAAGTGGTATCACCTACACTGTATGTTACAGTACAACTAGCGGAACACAGTCTGAGCCTCCATCTAATGCTAACTGTGGTACTAGTGGAATCACTGGTACATCTACCACACTGGGTCCACTTAGTAGAGGAACAACCTACTACATCTGGGTGGGAGCTGTGTCATCAGGTGGACGAGGACAATACAGTGACAGAAGACAGCAGAGAACTTTTGACTGTAAGTACAAGTTTAAATTGAATCCTACATGATAGTTATCGAACATGCACATAAGTAAATTTATCAAAGTGATGTTATGTTAAGCATTCGCCACTTCCACGCAACCTGAATTTCAAATTGTGGAAAGTAAATGAATTAGTGTTATGTCTGAAGGTTAATTTCATATCATAATTACTCACCCTATGCCTATACCGTTACTTTAATAGTGTGTAAAGCTAATTAATTTGGCACTGCTCAATCTTCTCTACAATTCTAGACCTACAATAAAAGTATTATTAGATTACATAATTGGCATAAGTTAGACAACACATGCACGCTGAATTTGTTAATTATTACACAATTACTAATAATCATTTTTATATCGCAGATGTCCCTCCTCCTCGTGAGCTTATTATATTTCATTATATTATCAACTGTAAGTACTAGTTACTACAGTTTTAGTGTGGCATAAGGTGTTTGCTGTTCTCACCCTAAAAGTGCCCGAGGGTGAGGTCAGTTAACACGTTACGCCCCACTAAAACTGTAGTACAGTGAGATCTCACTTATCTGCACCTCAGACATCCAGTTCCCTCACCTTCCACAGTAGTTGTTACTGGAACAAATCTGCAATAATCCTACTCTACACTATACTACTGCTCCCTCATTAATCCAGTTCCCTCACTTTATGTGCAATTTCATTCAGAACGGATGTGTGTGGATAAGTGAAGTCTGACTGTAACTGGTTAATCGCCGAAGGCTGGGACAAGCTATCATTCTGCCTATGATAAGTTGTAGCGAAGTGCTGTCAATATATCTATAGGCTTTTCACTAGGAAGCACACACACATTACAAGACAAGTGGAGAGATCCTTATCTGTAAAATTGTTTCTTTTAAGTAATCCAACTGGAGCTTTCTTCCAAGTAAATCGATTTTGAAACACTAAGAACTTATTCGCTCCTACGATTCAAAAATCACTGTCTCTTGTGTTCAGAACAGTTAGACTGTTTAGATATCCGTCGGGTACCAAGGGAAAGGGTAAAGTTGACCTCATTTTCCTGGCGTTATATATGACTGTTACTACTAATGTGTTAACCCCAATCTATATTAGGGTAGGCGCTTATACAAGTTACTGCCTAACTTTTGGGCAGTAAACAATTTACTGCCAAGGTGATCCCTTTGATGTATGACGTCATCGTGGAATAATTAAAGTAACAGGTTAATTTTTATACTGGCCAATTATTTTTAAGCTAGTCTCCACTGTGTCTGGCTTTTTCACTGTTTTCATAACAATTCTGGAGAATTTGTAAACAAAGTTTGTTATTGTGCTAAATCTTGGGCATTTTATTGGAGCTACTCAGATTTTGAAGCAGAAATGGGATATATATTAAGCAAGGCAAAACATGAGGGTGCCAGGATTACATCAATTCAGCTGCAGTTTTTTCTTTGATATACCAATAACAAACCAGGGACCCAGAAATGTAGCATATTTGAATGTATTATTGCTATTGGCTGAGCTGTAGAGGTAACTAATTTGTTACCCCTACTGGTAAGGGTAACTAATTTGTTACCCTTACCTTGTTTTTGTCTCAAAAACAACTGCATTTTGGATACTCATAAAAAATAATTGGCAACTATAAAAAATAACCTGTTAAGTATAATCATTGTGTTATGTCATTTTATAATGCATGTTCTTTTTAGGGGCTGTGGTATCCCCTATACAATTTCGCTATATATGCAACAGGAAGAAGGCAAATATGAATGGCTGCTAGAAGAAAGGAGAATTTAAATAACAGCAAGCAACAGTTTATCTCTGTAACAAAGGCGGGTTTAAGAAGGGGTTTTATCCTTCAGCTTTGTATTTTCACCTTCTTACAATTTTGAAGAAAGGCCACATTTGGCAACATTTTAAATTAATAACTTATAACAGTACCGGAGATTGATTGGTAGCTAGTGCAATGCCAAGTTATGTGGTTATATCATTGATTTCATACATGATATACATCCTTTTACTAGTTCCAACTACAACAGTTGTGACAGGAATTAGCCCTACACAAAACAGCATAGAAGTAACATGGACCAGCAGTGGAGCTGAGGACTACATCATCTACTACATGAAGACTGGGCTGAGTACTAGTACTGGAGTGCAGGCTATCACAACTAGACAGTCACTGTACACGGTGACTGGTCTGGACTCCAACACTGCGTACACATTCAAGATCTCTGCAAGGAACACACTTGGTGTGGTAAATAACTCTGATTTTGAAGGCTTTACTACACCAGAAGGTAATCGTTGTATACATGCCATTAATTTCGGGCATGCTTTTATATCATTGATCACATACTCCTCACCATTCAGCTCCACAGGTTACTCTCACAACCCTGTCCTCAGCATCCATCAAAGTACAGTGGACTCCACCTCTAAACAGTGACCGGCTACCTCTCACCTACCATGTCAACTACACTGGAATGAGTAGATCTACTACATCCACTACTCTGACCCTCACTGGTCTTCATCCATATGAAGAGTACACCATATCAGTACAAGCTGGTAACAGAGCAGGACTGAGTGTACCTGTGACTGGTACTGCTAGGACGTACAGTGATGGTTAGCCCATGCATGTTTAGTTAATAACCAATTCTCTTTTGTGTCACAAATGAATGGATATCTCATGACATTTCTTCGAATCTCATAATTCCCTACAGTTCCGGATGGGCAACCTCGAAATGTAAGAAGTGTGAATAAGGGATCTACTTGGATCCATGTGGCTTGGGACATACCCTTAGCTGGTGGTAGGAATGGAATCATTACCAACTATATGGTTGAGGTATCTCCAAACATTGGAAATGTCACTGTTCCTTCACCAAATCCCACCTTCAGCACTCCAGAGCTCATCACCTACAACATCACAGGATTGAGTCCAGGAACAGAGTATACAGTGAGAGTGGCTGCCTCTACTGTGAATGGGACTGGACCATTTAGTACAGGATCACTGATCAGCACTTCTGATGACCGTGAGTACATGCACATTTTAGTTGCCTACTTGAAAGTTAATTGCAAATGATGTGTTCATGTAAAATCAATTAATATTCTGGAGAGGCCATCCTATAATTTCTTTTATCTACAATAGGTTACCTTTACAAGATTACTGTTTAGTTAGATTTAATATTATACTAAGAAATAAATGAACATATTGTTAGCTTTATATTCTTGTGTCACAGTTCCTGGACCAGTTGCAAGCCTCATGTCGGTGCCAATGTCAAATGGAAGTGTTCGAATCACCTGGCAAAGACCACTCAACTCCAATGGTAGAATTCTAGGCTATGAAGTTACCTATGGTCCTATTGGTGGGGTTGAAACAGTATTGAGTGCAACCACTGAATCAGCTGCACTGAATGGACTTCGTGAGTTATAAATTTCACATAGCAAGTATACTTCCAGGATCATTGAGTTTTACACACTGTACATCAATCCTTATAGAAAGTGAGGTTCCATACAGAGTAGCTGTTAGAGCTCGTACAAGTAAAGGTTTAGGGGAAAGAGCAGCAATTGATGTGTTTTCGAAGGAAGGAGGTATTACGAATAATGAATTGATATGTGTGAATCTTGATTGCATGAATAAAATTTAATTCTTGCAGTGGAACCCCTTTAATCCAGCCCCTTGAATTGGGGACACCCCTCTAATGTGGACACATTCCACTGAAACCAAATATTCCACTACAAAAAGCCACAGTACATCTCCAAACCCTGATATAAGAACACCTCGATAATCAGAACAGTGCTTTTAGGTCCAAAGTGTACAAATATAGGAGGGGTTCCACTGTATTCCATATTATACCGAATTTAACCTACTATGTTTTGTATATAATAATATACAGTACCCACCAAACCTGTTGGCAGTGTGAGAGCTAGCTGGAATCCTGATGGTTCTGTCCTCTTATCCTGGCAACCACTGTCCCACACAGAAGCTAAAGGATTTCCTTTATACATTGTCTCCTACAAATCAGTTGATGGTAGTTCTAGAGGAAGTGTCAACACTACACGTTCAAGTGTAGTCATTTCTGGTTTGAACTCTAAAGTTTCCTATATTATTTCAGTCCAAGTTACAACTGAGAATGGGAAGAATAAGGGAGACACAGAAAATAGTAAGGGGCACATGGTGTCATCTTATTGTGTACAAAAACAGTGTCTGTTTCATTCTCCATCCTTATTTAGCCTTGTTGAATGCTCCAAGACCTGCAAATAACAACACTGTGATTGTGGGAGTGCTATTTGGAGGGGTAGCTATTGGTGTGGTGGCTGTATTGCTGGTGCTAGGAATAGTGTGTGGAGTCTACAAATTGAGGAAATGGAAGAAACAACCTACATTAACTGAGACAGATACTACAGCCGAAAATAAGTCAGTCGCCCACTTTAAGTGCTTTAAATTTGTCTGCAAATTCAAATTTGGTACAATAATGCCAGAAGTCCATACAAGTCTTATGTACCAAATTATACAATTAATATATACTTATACAGATGAAATGTGAACACTATCTATTTGATTCTATAGGGTGGATGCTGTTTATGAAAAGGTTGATGAAGCCCACTATGCTGATGTTACCATGACAACAAGCCCAGCTTACGAAGGAGTGACAATTAAATGAGTGATTAATTTTGCAAATATAACATGTGCCTTTTCAGTAAACAAAGGGGTGTTGTGTGGTTTACAAAGGAATTTGATCTAATATTAAAGATTTTCCATGTTTTACTGATTTACACTCTTGAGTCATGTGTAAGTATAGTATAGGCCTTCTTGCTCTCAAACAGAAGAATATTTTATTGCATATCATGTATTAATTTAGTCTACACATGAAGTGTTTTCAAGACGTTCTAATGGTTATTTGTTTATGTTTGGAGAAGTAACGATTTCACCTATGATTACTTTCATTGGGTTGGTGAGTCATCATATCGCATGATACCCTTGTGACAAACGGCAAAAAAGAGACATCTTCAATGACTGGGATTCTTTCAAAAACCTGCTCATCTAAACGGTTGTGTGGAGGAACCATGTTGCAGGAGTTAGATCACGATAGGTAAAGCTAAATTTTCACTGTTGGAGATTTTAATAGCATGCCCCATTCCCAACATATGCACAGGTTAGTAGTGACCGTTATACTTTTGGTCTTAAACAACATTTCGATGAACATCTCAGGAATGAAGAGGGATGGTAAGTTTGCCGACGGTAGAAATTTACATATTGTTGATAGAAGGTTCTTGACAAAGTGTGGCTGCTTAAAACTGTGGTTTACATGACCGGGTTTTGCACTAAACCTGTTTTTTAAGTCCGAATCTGTGGTCGTTTTTCGGCTTTGCCAAGCAGTGAGAACAAAGTTAAGTGAACTGTTATAGTGTTAAATAGTTGAATTAATGTTACTGTAGAAAAGTGGGGTTACATCAATTTCTACCGACTTTCCATTGCACGTGGCCATTTCGGGTACTGCTCACATGTGCACATGTCACACCTGCATTATACGCACCTCTTCCATACACTAACTACATTGCTTGATAATACACTTTATAAAAATAGACTAGAATGATAACCCTGTGATGCAATTACGTATCTCATTTCCGAATATAATAATAACCGTAACTTAAAAACCTGATGGATGCTGTGTATCTTACTGGTGTCAGATTATAATGGTGCATGTTGCTTCTTGTTATATTTTGCATATCATGTATGTATTGTGCGATTATATACAACTATTACATGAGAGATTACAAAGAACACCGCAATAGTTTGGCCATCCGATACTACATTTAACATTCACTTATTGGATGCTGGAGAAAATCCATCCATTGCATGTATGTTATGGCACTTTTCGCCAAAGAACAAAATGGCTGCCGCTTACGAATGCCTCTAATAAAACGCTTTGTTTTCTCTTTCTACAGACGCAAAGACTCAAGAAACCATCTAGATAGTATTATGAACATTTGCATTTTGTGCATTGGCAATTTAAAGAGCCAAAACCTGTTGTACGTGTTGTATATGGTCGATATTTAAACTATACCAAAATAAGCAAAAATTGCAAAAGACGCGGTTGAAGAAATCTGAATTAAAACACCCAAGTGTATTCAGAAGACAGAACATGTCCTAATCTTACTTTTCGCCCATGGGGAAAACGCTGCTCCATTCCACGGCTGTTATGTCCAAGGATTTCTGCTCAAAAAGACACAAAAAGATCGGCTACAGCAACAATTGGCTGCGCATAAGCTGAACGGAAAGGCCGACCATCTTCCCCATGGCGGAATTTGAAGTTCAGTCCTTTAGAGATAATCTGACAAAGTTTTAAGGATCTAGGTAGAGATCTAGACCCGCGCCTTTTTTGCCATAAAATCCTTGTCGACGCGAGTTCTTCTTTAGGCCTGTGTCACATGATATCACGTGCTTAAAACGCATGCAAACTCTTAAAACCCTCGCGAGAAATATAGCGAGCCGTGGCTTAATGTAATTGCGGTTGCCTTGGAGGGAAATTAGAACTTTCGTAGTTCCAACAACCACTTTAGCTCTCTACACTGCCGTTCAATTGCTCAAGCTTCGCACGTAAGCATGCATGCAATGATCAGCGTTATGCGTTTTTACCTCACCGATGAGAAGTCCTAGAGTTCTTGCAGTATCTATAGCGTTGAAGTATATAAGACCCCAAGTATTCCGCGGTAAGAGCGTCAATCTGCGAGTAGGATTTTTACACGTCGTTGTCGATCGTCCTTTAGGCATGCTCACGAGGTCGACGTCATCATCAGAATGACAATACAGTCACATGAGAAACCCACGCAATTCACCGATAATGAAATTCATACTGTGAAACCCACAAAGCGTCCGTGTTGTGTCAACATTCTGCCATAACCTACCTGGGAAGGATATCAAACATCATTACAACTATTCACTGTAACATTTCTCGGTGTAACTGTATATCTTGTCTTTGTTAAGCTAGAAAAACAATAGTTGATTTGGATCGATAAATAAGTTTCCGTGGAAAGGGCAGTCATGTTAATGCTCGTTTAAGGTAGTCATATGGAGTCCAAACACTTCTAACATGAATATCTAAATTTTGACCATTGGAGAATCTTCCTAATTCGTTTGCGAGATGTGCACTTAAATGTTGTTTTCGTCCACAAATTTAACCACAAAACCATGCACATGTTGGGAATGGAAGACTTGATCAAAATTCTCCAACGGTGAGAAATTACCTTTGTCATTACCATTGGTGAACCCCATTCAGAAACAAGGCTTCGCAACACACTTGTTCACATGAACGCCTTTCTGAAAGAAGTTCAACCTTTGGTGAACACTGTCTTCTCGGCCATTGTCACAAGGTTTCATGTGATAAATATGATGTCAGCATTACACGAGCCTCGAAGAAGATTTAGCCTAGTGTAGTAGATCGTGTTTCGTTCTTCTTTTGTAGCTGTTTTCAGTTTATAACGATCGGTAAACCTTACTTATCAGCCTATATTCCGTTGAAGCTACCACAAATTCACTTGGAATACTTTTGTGGATTCGGAGGAACACATGACTTGCATGCACAATCTCTGTCCTCGGTGTGAACATTGTATTAAATTCCTCGTAAGCCACAAAATGCCCCTCAACTTCCGCAAAGTGCACATGTCTCACCTGTGCCTGATTTGGGGAAAATGCTAATCCATTCCGCGGCTGTTATGTCCAAGGATTTGTGGTCAATAAGATTAACTATAATATAGTAACCAATGGCTACGCTTAAACTGAACAGATGGACTAACAATCTTCCCCGAATTAGAATTTGAAGTTCAGTCCTTCAGCGACAATCTGACAAAGTTTTAAGTATCTAGGTAGAGCCTTTCTTCACATAAAATCCATGAGGACTGGAGTGTTTCCTTAGGTCTTGTCACATAATAGCACATGTTCACAGGGTCAAACTGTTGAAATACTCACGAGTTATAGCCCGTAATGACGTATAATAGTCGTATTTAAATTGTGGTCACATGAGGTCTGATCTGATTGCATACCTTGTCAAACCACGAAACATCCCCTTTAGTCTCACTTGTGCCATAACTTACCTGCGAAGTATCTAAATTAGCCAGCTAAACTACTTCAAATAAGTACAGTCTGGCTAATAATCTTGGTAGAATCTTATCAGAGAATCTGCAGGTAGATCAAGCTGACCAAATTGATCTTCTACGTATGTAGTGTGTGCAAAATTCCTTTGTTTTCAAAGCCTTTGTTTACAGGTGGACTAGTTAGAATAATTTGGCAATTCAGATTCTATCATAAAACACAATCAGTAGCATCTTAGCTTGGCCCTCTATGACCATCCTACACACAGACACACACACGCGCATTCATGCATGCATGTACGTACACACACACATACACAAACACATGCACACACACCTTGAACATTGAAACTGACCATAGTAAGGTTTACTATGATGGCGGGCCCCTTGCCCCCCTTCCTCCTGGACTTTTTGGCAAATTTCCTATTGTCTCTAGGCAGAATTGCTGATGTCTTGTCAGGTCACCTGGTCGTCGAAAAGTTCTACCACATTCACAGGCATGTCTGTCTCCTTGAGATAGTACGTTTGCTGCACATGTGTTCTTTCCACGTTCTGCTGCTACTTTGTTGACTCATTCTTGACTAAGATCAAACCAGCCTTTTCTGTCCTGGCAAGTCTGGTACCAGTTGTCCTTGGCACCAATGGACTTCAAGTCTTGGCTGGCAAGATCTCTCCATCTCCTTTTGGTTCCATGGCAAGGTATTGTCTTTCTCAGTTGTCCAAACAGCAACTTCTTTGGCATCCGTCCCTAGTCCATTCTGCCTACATGACCCAACCACTTCAACCTCCGCTCCATGATGATGTCGGGGATGGTCCAAAGCATGCCAAATCTCTCAGCAAGAGTCTTCATTGTCAGTCTCTCCTGCCATTGCTGGTATCTGGTAATTCCTAGGATAGTCCTCATACAGCAATTGTGAAAGACATTGAGCCTTCTTGTGTGTTGAGCCTTCAACACCCAGGTTTCAGAACCTTACAATAACACTTACAGAACAACCACCTCATAAGCTGCTCTCTTGGTAGCTACCGATATATTTGAGTTGTTGAAGATGGGACCTCGAAGACACCCAAAAGTTCTGGAAGCCTTCTCTATCCTACAGCTGACATCAGACATGACGTCTCCATCTCTTGATAGATTTGATCCCAGGTATATGAAGCAATTAACCTTCTCAATTTCTCCCCCATCCACTTGTAAAGAACCCAAATCCCCGTCAAATCCCCGTCAAATCCCCGTGTGTGTGTGTGTGTGAGTCTTTGTGAAATTGGTAAATTTTCAATGCATGCACACACCCACCCACCCACCCACACACACACACACACACACACACACACACACACACAAACAAACACACACACACACACACGCACACACGCACACATACACACACACACACATACACACACACACACACACACACACACACACACACACACACACACACACACACACACACACACACACACACACACACACAGCACACACACATGCACACACACACAAATCATATATACAGTATGTATATACCTGCAATATGTCAGATATTATATAATACTACCATGCATGGATTGTTTGAACATCAATCTGTAGTTAAGACATAGGTGAGAGGGCTGTATAGCATTTTATATGCCATACAGCCCAAGTGCCTATGTCTTACTTATTTTAGCATCTGTTCATGGACTTTGGGCAAGTGTTGTTGACTTCCAGGGATTCAACAGAGCAATTTGAAATCTAAATATTGAGTTTCCGAAGGATATGGCAGTTAAAATCCCCAAAGAAGACTTTCTCGGCTACGATGCTAAGTTCGCTTCTTGCGGTGGCAAAGATTGGCTGCTTTTAGGTTTAATTGGTAGTGTACTTTTCGGAAAGGTGTTCAAGGAACATTACAGAGAGGTATTTGCCCTGAAAACACAAGTTTCCGAATATAAACTCACGATGACTTAGACCGCCATGTTTTGTGAATTACAAAATCACTGTATATTTGTACCATTACCATGGTAATGGATGTTAATTATTTTTAGCACACCAATATCCCTGTATACATGAGGTGTGCACCAGTTATAATTGTTTATCTACGTAGGACAAGGGGATAGTGAAAATGAAACTGACAGGTGATATCCCACAATCATTATGTATGGCTGCTCACTTTAGAGGTGTACACACCTATATGTAATTAGATAAGAGACACTCCAGACTACCTAAGACTGCCGACAGTAGACCCACAAGTGTATAACTTTATAATGATTGTACAAATGTGTACAGGATCAGCTACTCAATTGTTGAAAGTAAATGTTTGTAAATCGCTCAGTCCTGGTCCGCCAAGGTATATTTCAAAGCCTACAAAATGTGTAAATATAGGCTATGGATTCTGATTTCTCTTGGTAAGTCAAGGACTTATTTGTGCAGTACCCACTGTTGATGATAGCAAGATTTGTGTAGATAAGGTGCTATGCCTGAAGTGTAGGTAGGTCAAATATGCTAGGGTATCCAATAAGAAAATACAGAGTTTTGTTGGATTGAGTGCACACTGTGCAAATTCGTACATCCCATAGCGCATACTTAAAATGTGCTGCACATATGGGTCGTAGGAATTTGCACAGTGTGCATTCAGTCCAACTAACTCTGTATAGCCCTATACCTGTCCAGCCTAATGTATGTGTAGTCCTATGTCATCTAGCCCTATGCCTGTCTTGCCCTTTGCCCACCTAGCCCTCTACCGGTTTCGCAACTTACCTTGTTCCAAGTGTTTTCAGAGAATGCTTTCTCGATAATGCCTTTTTGCACGGTCCTGTGTCAAGCCTACATCCTTGTACCGTTTTAAAATGTTATTTATATACCCTTATACTGTAATACTGTGCAGTAATATTATAGTTTTTGTCTTGCTTTCTACTTTTAAACAGTGTTACCCACTACTGCCATTTTGACATTGAGTGGAAGGACAGTAACCAACCAGAGAGTAGTGGTTACTCAAGGAAGTCGGGTTAATATAGTATGTTATGGAGGTCGTGGAAGCAATCCTACTTGGAAGAAGGGAGCTGGCAGCACAGCAACTAGGCTGCCTACTGGAGTTCATCAAACAAAGAGCAGTATAGTGACAATTCTGAATATCGAATCACTGACTCCTGAAAATATGGGGATATATGCATGTCATATTGGGTCTTCTACAATTGAAACTGTGGCAATTGGTGAGTTAACACTGTCAGTCATATATTTGTTTAATTTGATGTGTATATATGCTCAAATGATACATGCACATCTGCCACCCTGGGATTGAATACCATAAGCTTTGTAACACTTAATATTCGTATACAGCAATTAGAAGCTCCACAAAGACAACACCAGCTAGTACACCAACTCCATCAACACAAACTCCCAAGGTCCAAGATGTCACCATTACTAGAACCGTACAGGGTTCATCACTAGCTTTAAGAGTGTCATGGAGTGCAGTCAGTGGAAGTGGTATCACCTACACTGTATGTTACAGTAAAACTAGTGGAGCACAGTCTGATCCTCCATATAATGCTAACTGTAGTACTAGTGGAATCACTGGTACATCTACCACACTGGGTCCACTTAGTAGAGGAACAACCTACTACATCTGGGTGGCAGCTGTGTCATCAGGTGGACAAGGACCATACAGTGACAGGAGACAGAGCACCACATACAATGGTATGCCATTTCAGGTGACATGATTCACAAGCAGGACTACACTCTTGGAATTTGTAATTGCATTGTAATTGGTACAAATAAATTTGCTAACTATGTAATACACACATGCTAGATGTCTGTGCTATTTAGGCAGTTTGAAAATCTTGGTTCACTTCACTTCACTTGTACAAGCTTTAGAGTACAATGACTTTTCTGGTATACAGACTTGTGAACATTCCAAATGTATATCACTATTTCGAATTTAAGCGTCTCATACAGAATCAGCTACATGTAGGTTTTCCCTACACCAACCCAAAAGCAAATTCCTCAGGGTGATAAATGGCGGAACACTTTCTAAGGCTTTTTCCCGCCGAAATCACTATAGAATAGTAGTACACGACCAAACCTCTCTAAATGGAACCCTCTAAAAACTGGGTGTGTTTTCAAGTCCTACTCTCTTTACTTGCTGTACCTCTCTATAGCTACCTGTCTAGAATCTCTCTAATCCAGAAGCCTCTCTAAACTGAACATTTTATTTGGTCCTAAGGGTGTCCGGTTTAGAGAGGTTGCACTGCAGTATAGTACTTGCTAACTTTTCCATGTTGGATTCTTTTGCCATTTCTCTGGGAAGCTGAGATTCATGAAATCAGACCTCAAATGAGAAGATTTAAGCGCCTATAACTCAGGACAGGAGCAATGATTTCAAACACCTAACATAGAAAAGTTGTATAATGCAAAGCTGACACCATAAAACTGTTCGAGCTTGTTCTGACCGTCGTTTATTAGACAGTAGACATCTAAAATCTGAAGAACAGCGCAAATTAGTCACATACCAGCATGTGACAAAGTAGTCATGAGAACCGAAAACCTCACTAAATGTGGATTTGGTATTCCTATGGGTCCGAATAGTAGTTTGAAGCAAGAGATATTGCATAACTATTGTTTTATATATAGACACCAAAAAATACCATTTTTTTCACTATAATATATGCAAACTGAAGAGCGCTATTATGTACAACAATTCTGGGCATATGTCCCACATGCATATGCATCTATATATATATTATTATATAACATTTTGCAGAATATGTGCACTATAATATTTATTCCATAAATTATGGTTGACCTTGACTTGCTTATTTTATTTCATTTGACGGATGATGTATTCATTTGAATTGATGTACATTTAATTGCAATTTATGTGTTTTTCATCGCTATTTACGGAAGCACTGTAGCTCAAATTTGGAGCAATTTTCTACCCAAATACCCATCTTTTCTCAGAACGCTTTCCCTTCGAAGTTGGATAATATACCACTTTTCTTAGGAGGTTTATAAAGACTTGCGCATTTATGAAGAAACTGCTTGAGGGGTACATCTTTGAAGTGGGAAATCAGAAATATATGGTTTGCAAGCTTTAAAACCCTACATTAAGAAGCATAGGGATTTTATAGAAGTGTAAGCTGAAGACTCAGTAATGTGGTGCAAGAAGATTGTAAATGGAGGATGAAACCATTACTTATATCTTCCTTGGTGCCTTGTGGAAGTACTTAAGCCATGAGCTACCGTCTATAAAGGGGTCCTTTATCCAAAGACAAAGAAGGAAAAAACGAAGCACGCTCAGAAAAGTTTGTTTTTATCCTTTAGATTTTGCCTCAGTTACTCCAAACTTGTGCAATGGTGCTTCCATTAATTGTAATGAAAGTATCCGTTAATTGGAAGGAATGACCATTAAATGAATTGAAAAATGCTGTAAACCAATGGAAAAAACTGTTTTAATATGTATACGCAATATGAATTACAGTAATATATGCTCTATATCTTATGCAGTATATGCAACTTTATCATTCATGATTTTCACTTGCATGAATTGATACATTAGAGTATATACAATTGCTTAAAATGCATAGATTCATAATGGTTACTTACTTTCCAGTACCAGGACCAGTAACCTCTCTCCAAGTGAGATCATCCACTACCATGTTTGGACTGATCATAACATGGGGACCACCTTCTGGTAGCAACTATCCAACTCCTGTTACCTATCAACTCAGATATCGTGAGAGACCATCTAGTGGATCACCTGGTGGTTGGAGTAGCACTGTACAGAGGACTGCTACACAGAGACAGTACACTACACCTGTACTCAAACCAGGTACTAGGTATGAAGTGGAGGTTTGGGCTGCTACTAGCATTGGAAGAGGGTCAAGTGTCACAAGAACAGCAACTACATACCAAAGTACTGAGTGGATTGCCTCTTCCCTCAGCCAATGTGTTAATAATCCACCATTAATTTTTATACCAGTCTGTTTATTCTTTTAATGTATAGTGCCAGGAGTAGTTACCTCCCTCCAAGTGAGACCATCTACTACCATATTTGGACAGATCATAGCATGGGGACCACCTTCTGGTAGCAACTTTCCAACTCCTGTTACCTATCGACTCAGATATCGTGAGAGACCATCTAGTGGACCACCTGGTGATTGGAGTAGTACTGTACAGAAGACTGCTACACAGAGACAGTACACTACACCTGTACTCAAACCCAGTACTAGGTATGAAGTGGAGGTTTGGGCTGTTACTAGCATTGGAAGAGGACAAAGTGTTACAGGAACAGCAACTACATACCAATGTACTGAGTAGAGTGAAATAATTCACTTAGCTGTTAATCACCACTATAGTATTATTAATTGTTTCTTTCCTTGACCATAATAGTGCCGGGTTCAGTAACCTCTCTCCAAGTAAGACTATCCACTACCATAATTGGACTGATCATAACATGGGGACCACCTTCTGGTAGCAACTATCCAACTCCTGTTACCTATCAACTCAGATATCGTGAGAGACCATCTAGTGGATCACCTGGTGGTTGGAGTAGTATTGTACAGAGGACAGGTACACTGAGACATTACACTACACCTGTACTCAAACCGGTTACTAGGTATGAAGTGGAGGTTTGGGCTTTTGTTAGCAGCAGATCAGGTCCTGTGAGAGCAACGATTGGCACCACAGGTGGGTTAGGGGTGTTGGCTTTTTGGTCCAACTTTGATCATTGGTGTTGTATATACTGAATATATCTGTTGGCTTTCAGCATCTGGATCTGTGCAAGTACTCAATGTGAGATTACATGGTACACAAATTGCTCTGGTGGTAACATGGAGGCCTCCATCTGACATCACAAATCCCACTGGATACAGACTAAGATACCACAAGACATCATCTAGTACCTGGAGCAGTACAAGGACAATTGGTCCACAGCGGACACAGTACACAATCACTGGTCTGGAGGAAGGTGCTACCTATGAAGTGGAGGTTTGGGCCACTTTTAGTAATGGCGAAGGTAGCAGGAGAACAGCCACTGCTAGAACTACAGGTTATATTCCATGTACTTACCATACAGGTTTTCTTTGAGATATAGTAGTATATTCGCTCAATTTTGCAGGTCAAACAGGAGTAAATCTTACATCTGTCACGACTCACTCCATTACACTGGTCCCAAGCCCTCCTTCTGGAACAGTATATTATAAAGAAGTTGGCTCAAGTGCTCAACCAAGACGTGTTCCCTATTCTAATACAGTGACAATAACACAATTACAACCCAACACTGAGTATAATATCACATATGTGACCGGCAATGGATTGGGAGTAAACAGAGCAGAAGTGCAACAGTTCACATTACCAACTGGTGAGTGAATATACTAAGTCTTAAAATTATGCAGGTGTACCTTGTGTGTTTACCTATGTTTGCACTATAGTTGTGTGTGTGTGTGTGTGTGTGTGTGTGTGTGTGTGTGTGTGTGTGTGTGTGTGAGTGTGTGTGTGTGTGTGTGTGTGTGCGTATGTGTGTGTGTGTATGTGTGTATGTGTGTATGTGTGTGACTGTGTGTGTGTGTGTGTGTGTGTGTGTGTGTGTGTGTGTGTGTGTGTGTTTGTTCGTACTGCATGTGTGTGTATGTGTGGGTACGTGCGATTATGATTGCGTGTGTGCTTGTATATGTGATTGTACTTGCAAAATGGGACCACTTCGTGGTAAAGCAAACATTTGAGAATGGCGCTGAAATAGCAAATTATTGAAAAGTACACAAAATATGTTTTTCATGGATACCTATATATATTCCTTAGGTAATTCTCCAAAGTTCTGTGAAGTTTTAGTACAATACGATTACATTCAAGCGAGTTATGGCACTTCTAATCTTGACCTCTTCCATACCGTCCAACAGTTTTGTGTAAATTATCAACTTGTAGTCAATGGCATAATTAGCACCTGCATTTAAGGCTAATGAGAAGACCTGCACATGACGAATGCCGTATACTAGCAATATCCATTCTAATGGAAATAGAACTGTAAACTTGTACGAATGTGCGACATTTCCGCACTAATTCGAATGTGTGAAAATTCCGGTCAGTTTTACAACTTCTGTTGTCAACTTGTGCAAGGTTTAGAAAATTGAAGAAGGATGTTTGTAGTTGGTAGACAGTGTGTGTGTGTGTGTGTGCATAAGTTCCTACAAATTTTGTATCTTGATATATTCAAATTTCTCAGCTGTGCCCCAACTGCGGCTGTCAGTTGTTTCATCCAGATCAATAAGCCTAGGATGGCAAGAGTCAGAGCATAGCAACGCATTAGTGTATCATATTAACTATAGCTCTCCAATGAGCAAACCTAGCACACACATATCGTCCAGATCCACTACTCTGACCCTCACTGGTCTTCATCCATATGAAGAGTACACCATATCAGTACAAGCTGGTAACAGAGCAGGACTGAGTGTACCTGTGACTGGTACTGCTAGGACATACAGTGATGGTGAGTTTCATCATAATTACTAAATAAATTTGCGGTTGTTAGTGATCCACTCTTGGTGTGAATCTCATGAGTTTCTAGACTTGTAGATCTCATTCTTCCTTAGTTCCCAGTGGCCAACCTCTTAATACAAGAAGTGTGAAAAAGGGATCTAATTGGATCCATGTGGCTTGGGACATACCCTTAGCTGGTGGTAGGAATGGAATCATTACTAACTATATGGTTGAGGCATCCCCTGAAATTCGAAATAGCACTGTTCGTCCACCAAACCCTACCTTCAGCACTCCAGAGCTCATCACCTACAACATCACAGGACTGAGTCCAGGTACAGAGTATACAGTGAGAGTGGCTGCCTCTACTGTGAATGGTACAGGACCATTTAGTACAGGATCC
This sequence comes from Halisarca cf. caerulea, assembly GCA_963170055.1. Lineage (NCBI taxonomy): Eukaryota > Metazoa > Porifera > Demospongiae > Chondrillida > Halisarcidae > Halisarca > Halisarca cf. caerulea. The sequence goes on along the minus strand of CAUJGJ010000242.1, from coordinate 2,354,034 downwards.
CAAATCAGCACTTCTGATGACCGTGAGTACATGCACAGTTTATGCACAATTAAAAAAAAAATAATTAAATAAAAATTAAAAAAATTAATATATAATTTATACATCAGTAACCATGAATATACTCCTCTTCTCCATAAAAGTATCTTTACAAGAATGATGTGTTTAATTTAAATTCAAACTACATTATGATGAGGTAATATATCTAGGATATAATTGTGTCATAGTTCCAGAACCAATAGAAAGCCTCATGTCAGTGCCAATGTCAAATGGAAGTGTCAGAATCACTTGGCAAAGACCAACCAACTCCAATGGTAGACTTCTAGACTATGAAGTTACATATGGTCCTATTGGTGGGGTGGAAAGAGCATTGAGAGCATCCAGTGAATCAATTACACTGAATGGACTTCGTGAGTTATCGTTTGGGATTTTACCCTTCACAATGCAAAATAACTTTTTACTTTGCCCATTCCTGCAGAGATTGAGGTTCCATACAAAGCAGTAGTGAGAGCTCGTACAAGAAAAGGCTTTGGAGAAAGAGCAGCAATTGTGGTGTTTTCAAAGGAAGGAGGTATTACAATTTTATTGCAGATGTTTTTGACTAATCCATAGTGTGTGTATCTTGAGAGCATATGAATGACATTGTACCATGCAGTTGTACTTTATACCAAGTTGAACTTATTGTGTTATGTATAATTATCATTATTGCAAAATTGTTGATTGCAGTACCCACCAAACCTGTTGGCAGTTTAAAAGCTAGCTGGAATCATGATGGTTCTGTCCTCTTATCCTGGCAACCACTGTCCCTCACGGAAGCTAGAGGATTTCCTTTGTACATTGTCTCCTACAAATCAGTTGATGGCAGTTCTAGAGGAAGTGTTAACACTACAAGTTCAAGTATTGCCATTTTGGGTCTAAACTCTAAAGTTGGCTACATGTTCTTAGTTCTTGTATCAACTGGGAATGGGAAGAATAAGGGAGACACAGAATACAGTAAGGAAAAGCTGTATTCCAATTCATGTGTATAATACTTGCAGTAATCTTGCATTCACTACAGTATTATGCATAACGTCGTATGCCTGCATTCATCCATTGATCCTGTTCAATAGTATTGCTGAGTGCTGCTGTGGATGACAACACTGCCATGACTGTAGGGGTGCTATTTGGAGGGATAGCTATTGGTGTGGTGGCTGTATTGCTGGTGTTAGGAATAGTGTGTGGAGTCTACAAACTGAGTAAATGGAAAAAGCATCCTACATCAACTGAGACGGACCCTACAGCTGAAAACAAGTCAGTCACACATTGCTTGTGCATTATGTAGAACATGACCATAAAAGTTGTATATGTATACCATGTTAGCGCAACTGAAATATATACCTTGACATACAACCCTTCATCGTCATGCCTTATGCATATGCATTCCGGGTACATTAAAGGTTGTTTCATGAAATATGAACAATTGATCACTTTACATTCTGGCTTAGGGTGGATGTCATTTACGAAAAGGTTGATGAAGGCCGCTATGCTGATGTTACCATGACAACAAGTCCAGCTTACGAAGAAGTAGCAATTAAATGAGTGATTATAACTTTCTCTTCTCTTATATATGTGCATTAACGACATCATGCATGCACTAAAGCACTTCATACATTGTACCCTCTGAGAGTTTAATGTAATATTAATACCTACTCTAAAAAGAACTAAATGATGTGTTTCTCACTAGCCAGGGGATTAACTGTAGTAATGCAACACACTGCATTATCTTATGTTGGCTAACATGTAGTGTATGAGCTTATAAAATGAATATATTGCAATTGCTTGTAAAATGAGTCTATAATTGAAAAGCAAATCAGGAATTTGTCAGTTACAAGTTTTTCATGATAGCTTCTAGGTATTACGTGACTTGGAGAGAGAACATGTTGTTGTGGACATTGTAGTTTTGAGAATGCAACTACATACACATCTATCACACAGCAGGAAGACAACATTTGATTGTGCATTAGATTAAGTTCTCACAAATGTAAATGCGTAATAGTTTTAAATTAAAATGTTTAGTGGATTATTACCTGTTATTTTAAAGCCCTCAAGCAGGGGACCAACAAGTGGGGTTTGTGCATGTACTGTACTCGGTAGGTGGGTCATAATGCAGTCGTGCATGTACAGTCTGTGCATGTACTGTGCTTGGTAGGTGGGTCATAATACAGTCGTACATGTACAGTCTGTGCATGTACTGTGCTTGGTAGGTGGGTCATAATACAGTCGTGCATGTACTGTACTTGGTAGGTGGGTCAGAATACAGTCTGTGCATGTACTGTGCTCAGTAGGTGGGTGATACAGTGAAACTTTTCTGATAGATCCAACACTCATACAGGGTTGAATGCAATGCCAGTTTAGGAGTTTATTAGATAATAGGGTGACACTTCGCTCAATAATAATAATGGTGCACGTGAGAGGTGCACATAAGGAAGTCTTCCATTCCTGAGGTGTACGGGACATATACACAGTGCATGGATCTTTTCCATTCCTCAGTCATATGGACAGAATGCACACACATGCACACACATGCACACACCACTCACATAACTACATGCACAAACATTCACACACATTTACTTTATTATGCTCAATTGCATGCAGGTGCACATTTGTACATATATAACCACATAATATGACTAGTTGCCAACAAAGTTCAGAACCTCACAATTGCTAAAAACGAAATATAATTTTGAAATAGAAATTGAATTGTGTTCAATTCCATTTTGACTGCTGCTTATAAATTCAAAACTAATGTGTGTGCTCATGTTTTGAGTTGTAATGCTATATAGATTGAGTGCAATGGTATTACAATGGCCAGATACAAAGTTAGTAGTTTTGTTAATTGTTTACTCACTTGCCACATGCTTGCAAGACACTGTGTAGACTACAGTATCAGTTCTCGTGAGGCAAGACTGCATGTACAACAGTGTAATGTTTATTAATTTGTGACATTTGACATTCAATTTGGTTGAGTTATGCATCAGTGATTTACACCAATCTGTTATGTTAAATATTTAATTTTATTTCTTCTGGTGACTTAAATTTACAAAATAACTGGTCACTTTTCATTGTACATGATTCAATTGATTTGCAATGCTTGGTTCAATTTGGCCAGCTTGAACATTCAAATTGAAAATAGCACTAAGCAATGCATGTGACATGGACCATTGCACGTAATCTGCACAAGATGCCAAGGCACAGTCCATGGTCCTATATATAGAGGTATTATAATAATAATTATTTTGTGCTTCCTCGACATAATACTATTGTCAATTTACCTCAATAATCAGTAATATCATTAATAATAATAATTCATGTATCACCACACAACTGCATGACTGATAGAAACAAAGTTGCAAACATTTTTGATTTATCATTTGGTTCTATTTGAATGAATAGTTCACATTTTTTCAAGAAGTCTACTCTTTTGAATCCATGAAGTTCATATTGATTGAACATACATCACACATATATACTTGAACTTGCTGCTCATACATGAAATCTGTTTCTGAGATGTGTGGCCAATCTGCATTGCATTGTGTTTTAGATGATTTATGTACGTACGTACGTGCATGTTGTGGACTTGACGTATTCAGGTGGTTGGATTACAGGTCTGACACAGGCTGCTGTGTATGAAATACTTAGGTTCAATCTTGGGTTACATTAGATTTGTTTTATTGATATGAAATCCATGGTTTCTGCAAAGGGCTGTCTTCAGACACATTTCACATGGTATAATCCACTTAAAGTCAGAATCTAACTAATATAATACGTAAATGTGCATATGCTCAATTGCTATATCAGTTTGAAAGTCCACTGATGTCACATTATAATCTGCATGTTCCATGAATGTATTACGTACATCTCTCAGACTTAGACTTTGACAACCAATGGTCAAGATGATTACTTCATGTACTCAATTAAATGTTTTCTTTGCTGTATTACATGAATAATTTAGAACATGGCATATACCAGCAAATACCAGTGAGAATGAGCTGCACGCATAATAATATCATGCAGCAGGATGTTAAATGAAATGTGAAGTGTCAGTTTACATTCGATCAGATATAATCATGATCTAATATAACTTTTGAACAAATCTAACGTAACAGATCAATTGTACAAAATCAATGCACACAACTTTTGCCAGCCACGTAGGCCTTCATCAACTGCATAAAACATTATATACAGCTATATAGCAGGCTTTATCAGCTCTATAAAATGTTTTATACAGCTGATGAAGGCCTACGCGGTCGAAACGTTGTGTGCATTGATTTTGTACAATCGATCTCTTACGTTAGAATTTATTTGTTTGAAAGTCATATTATATCATAAGTCAACTTAGCAATGAGTCTCTATCATATCAGATACAATCACACATTGCATATTATGTCAATCAAATGTGTATAAATTTATCACATGATGGTGCAAAGTGGTGCACATGAACAGTAGTTAGTCAAATCATAGAGGCAAGTGTTCCAAGTACGTGGAACACAACAGCAAAAGTGTGCAACACGCGAACGATCTTGAACTGTAATTTGTCAATCAATACATTTTTATGTCCTTCACATTTCACTTTTCTTACTTTTTCCGGCTAAATCACTTCTTACGAAACCATAGATAGAACATGTTCAACTTCAAGCAAAACAGGACCACCTGTTTATTAGTAAAATTTGCCAGCAGGGTGTAATTTCTATATTGTGTCATTTTTACAGCTTGTACCCGAAGAAAGTTGTCAGAGAAAAAAAGACGTCCTATAGACTTCATCGAAACAACAAAGAAAGCAAACAGAGCAGTCTTGGAGATAGCGCCATGTAAACCTACATGTGTTCTTGCGCATGCACAGTGGTAAAAAAGGTGAACCTAAAGATGTCCGACACAATGGCTGACAAAACGGCTACTCAATTTGATCACCTGATAAACAAAATTGTGAATCCTACTGTTTAGCGGAAGAAACTTGAAAATTGCTGTATAGAAGTTTAGACATTGTTGTGCAATAATAATGAAGATTGTTAAAATTTTTGTATTGGTCAAGATGGGACTGTCAGGGACCCCAACGTAAGTGACTTAGGGCGCGTTTTATTCAATATCCAGTGGGGATATGCACATGAAGTTTATCTTATCTCCCGATGACCTCATACATCAAAGAGACCGCCAGGGCAGTATTTCTGGTACCATTCCTGTGGTCAAGGCAGTATCCTGTAAACCCTCAGTTTGTCATAACAATTAATGTTGTCAATTAAAGCGCAAAAGGTCGCAATAACAACTTGTGCAATGTACAGCAACAATAGCAGAGCAGTTGCCTTTTAAGTATTAAAAGGAGATCAGATTGTTACCACATGGCTGCCTTGGGGAGCAACGTACATGTTTACTGACCTAATCCCTTGGGTGCTAGGGGCCCTGGGACGTTCAGTCAGTAAACCTGTTACTCCCCAAGGAGTCATGTTGTAACTACTGTATTACTTATCATAAAACACATGCATTTGCCCGCTTCTGTTTTTGCCACTTCACTGCCACTTTACTTTAACGCCGACTGACTTGCAACTTGCGCACAAAGAAACGACATATTGGCCAAAATATACAATTAAGTGTGTGAGCTTCTCGATCAGACTCCCCTATATGACGGAACCAATTAACCGTTCGATAAGCACATATAAACAATGTCTAGCTCGGTTACCAAAAATTGAACATACAAGCATCCTTGCCTGAGAAATAATGTACCAGACATAATTGTTTATGTAGGACAAAGTGATATTGAAAATGAAACAGATATGTGATATCTCCCCAGTTAGTATGGCAGTCAATTCTATCAGTATGAGTACCTCAAATTGGATAAGTGATATACCAGATAACACATGCAGGTTAATGGTGTTCAGCATAGACAGTCAGTGTATCTACATAAGCCTATAGTGAAGTTGCTCAAGTGTAGAAAGGATAGCTGTTGTAGTGCAGATCAATCCTGGTCCATCACCAATGTGTTCAAGGACCATAAGATGTATAAACAGACTATGGTTTGTGATCTGTATTGGTAAGTACAAGAGTTGCATGTACAAGTATAATAAATTTCTGAAGTAAACTGATAAGTATATTATTTGATGGTTCTTGTATAATTGCTAGGCAAAGTTGGACTATGCCAATATGCACATAAGTAATATTATAGTGAAGAGGAAACTTGATTTTGTTCATTGTATTATGTAATAATAGTATACTCTACAAATTTTGAATGGTTCCCTTATAAAACTGTCTGCCTTCATTCATCCAGTAAGGATTAAGATTTTAAAGCCAGCATCTAGATCTCCGGCTTTTCACCTGAAACTGTTGTGGTGAACATTTAATAGTGCAACTACCGATAACACGACACAAAGAAAAGAGGTATTGTTGCAATGTAGATATGTTAGAAAGATTATACATTATCTCGAATTAACTTTGCTGCACTTTTCGAAGTAACTATGAACATAAAAGGGGTGCTATAGCGATCAATGTAGCGGCGGCTATTTTCATGTCACTATAAATTCTACCCTAACATACCTGCATGTGATACACAGAATAAACATAATATAACACTTCAAATAGGATATCAGCTAGCAAATCTGTGCTTAATGAGCGTTAACGAGTTTACTATTTTCATCAATGGCTTCTGGTCGGTAGCGGACTCCAATCGAGAATCCTACGTACTTATTTGGGGTATTGCTCGTTTTAAGACCAACATTCGAAATCGATCTTTGACGCAAAACCTCTTCTTGATCGAAGTGGTACGTAACAATTAGTCCCACCAATTGGAATGGGGCACGTGTGTAGCATTCAAATACAATGAAAACTTTCCCAGATCCTAACGGTGCTTCATACATGATTCCTAAAAGAGGCACTTAATTTCTACCTGAACAATTTCATCAGCTCTGAGAGTACAAGCACGAAATACCCCTAAATTATTTTTTGAACACTTTTATCATTTGTGATTTTTCGTACTCCACTGTACATGTCTTAACATGGGGTTTCCAAACTAGGGCTTCAAAGTTGGCCATATTAACAGCCATTTACACAGACATTCAATGTCAGGTGACATTCGTGACGTATTGAAGTGTACTTCGTCCTTGCATGATTGACACTAAAATCCAGCAGCACTAAGTCATAATAAGCGGTTTTTAGGGTATTGAATGCGGTTGAATGTGGTTGCATGTGCATTCTTCCATAATTCAGTGACAATATATATGTTAGATAATATTTCAGTGATAATATATGTTATATAATATTTTGCAATGTATATTATATTTTTATTACTTCATAGTGAATGAAATCACCTGGAGGGTATATGCATGCTCCTGTAATGGTCAGAATGAGGGGTAACGTTATCTTTTTTACCGTGAACAGGCAAGCAACACTTGCAAGCTGCATTTACCTTGTTTAATACTCAAATCAGCTGCATGTGTTTCACAAACCCTTCAAAATAGTTAAACAGACTGAATGTAGCCTGTTACTATAGTTAATATGCGTTTTGAATGAAAAGTGTATCATACACAAAATACTAGATTGAGTTTTGAATGGCACATTCAATGTGGTCATGTTCCAATAACTCAATGTCTTATAGTAATTCAACTTTCATCATCTTTCACCTACAGCAGCTTCTGCAAGACGTGTTTCCTCTGATGTTCAACCAGCAGTGTACACTGGGGACGACTCAGGGTTGAATGTCAACCGGAATGGAGAAACAATCACAATAACTCCAGCACAAACATATGACATTTACTGTGCTGGAGATCAATACAATAAGCGCTGGTATCGTGTAATTGATCAGTCTGAGAGATCCATAACCAGATTGTCACAAGAGACAAACTCACCGGATGTTTATGCAATAAACACTGCTGGTTATACACTGACATTGAAGTTCAGACCTTTCCACTCAACTCACGCTGGAGAATATGAGTGTGGATTCACTAGCAGAGGGCATACTCTAACACCTCTATCAGTATTTCTCAGTAAGTTGAAACAGCAGTATATAATAATATTATTCCTCATTCTCAATGTAATAAATTTCCTTTTTAAATTGATCACAGTCATGTAAGTCCTTACAAAGTGTCTCTAACCAAGAATAAAACTAATAAGCATGCTCATATATACAAATGCTGCGTGTATAATGTACAGGCACTATTATTGCTCTACACAGCACGGTATCACATATTATTATACATGAAATCAAAATTATAGTGCATGCATGGCAATATGTTCCTATATGCTATAGATAGTGCATGGTATTCAGGGTTACTAATAGGATGAAAAATATTTACTTTTGTAAAACTTCAGTAATACAGTGAATGTCTGCTGAAGGAGACATGACGGGTCACCATACTTTCCAATTGAGTATTTTATGTATGAAGCATTCAGGGTGCATGAAAATAAGGCTTTTTAGATTATATAGGGTGGTACGTATCTGAGGTTGTTTTAGACCATTTAAGGTTGATTTCAACACTCACATAGGGTCTTCCCAACAGAATTTGCAGTTGCATTTTGGGTCAGGAAGTTGGACAATTTGGGGTGGAATTTAACTTAACTTAACCCCTGCCTGCCCACACCTGCTCGATATAACCCTCAGGTACTTCAAATAAGTATGCTATAGTGCACTGCAAAGTGTATAAGGGAGGGTTGTATTGTGCACACTGGTGTTACTGAATTTGGTTAAGTGTAAAATTCTTCACTACCCTAACTAATAAAAGATATATTATTAGAAAATTGATCAGACTGAGTGTAGAGTATTACACTATTAGTGCTAATAGTCTGCTTCTCTTATCTCCAGCTCCCACACCAACACCACCCTCCAAGGTTCAAAGTGTCAGTGTTACTAGAACTGTACAACGTTCATCTCCAGCTTTAAGAGTGTCATGGAGTGCAGTCAGTGGAAGTGGTATCACCTACACTGTATGTTACAGTACAACTAGTGGAACACAGTCTGATCCGCCATCTAATGCTAACTGTAGTACTAGTGGAATCACTAGTACATCTACCACACTGGGTCTACTTAGTAGAGGAACAATCTACTACATCTGGGTGGGAGCTGTGTCATCAGGTGGACGAGGACCATACAGTGACAGGATACAGCAGAGGACTTTTGACTGTAAGTGTAAGTTGTAATCCTGATAGTTAACGCGCACTGTCAGAAAATAATAATCATTTCTTAAAGTGACATTGTGCTATGCTTTTTCCTTTATCCAACCAAATTATACTTTCAAATTGCAGAAAGTAAACTAATAAGTTAATTTCAGTTACAGTCTGAAGGTTAAGTTCATATCATAATAATTCACCTTATGCATACTGTACTTTTATAGTGTATGAAATAATTTATGTGGCACTGCTCAATCTTCTCTGCAATTCTATTTTACTCTGATTAGATTACATTGGTATGCGGTAGACCACACATATATGTTGAAATTATTAATAACTGCATCACTGTAATATTATCGTTCAGATACTATACTAATTAAAAAAAAATTATTCACCACACAGATGCCTCTCCTCCCACTGTAATAACCTCTCCCCTGTCTGAGCCTGGAAAGATCAGAGTATCCTGGACTCCACCCACACCTCCCACTGGGTCCACCATTACTGGTTACTCCATACAGTACAGAATAGGAAGTAGTGGGGATTACACCACTGCTACTGATCCTGGTAGAGGGTCAACTAGCACTACCATCAGTGGTCTACAACTTGGTAGGACATACCAAGTGAGAGTGGGGACAAGAACAGAAATTGGAGTTGGACCAAGCAGCTACAGAGTGACACAAGTTACAACATACACCTGTGAGTATTGACTAATGAATGAATATGATAGCTGTGCATGTGTTGCAGTATGATGTAGAATATAAATATGCAATGGAACAGTATTACTAAAACAATAGATATAATGTATTGCTATATCAATATGCATGTAATAGCACTAAAACTATTAATAATGTATTGCTATATATTAATTAATCAGTTTTAAATGATAACTGCACTCCATCCACTCTACACAGATGCCCCACCTTCTCGAACTTCAATAGCCTCTCCTTTAACTGAACCTGGAAAGATCAGAGTATCCTGGACTCCTCCCATACCTCCCACTGGGTCCACCATTACTGGATACTCCATAGAGTACAGAATAGGAAGTAGTGGGGATTACACCATTGCTACTGATCCTGGTAGAGGGTCAACTAGCACTACCATCAGTGGTCTACAACTTGGTAGGACATACCAAGTGAGAGTGGGGACAAAAACAGAAATTGGAGTTGGAACATACAGCTATCGAATGTCACAGACTACTACATATAATGGTGAATTCTGCCAATTTATATAGTGCTTGTTCACAGTGTTACCAAATCACTGATAATGTGTTGTGTAATGTATATGATCTCTGTTTAAGACTTAAAGTGTTAATTGCCATCCATGGAAACTACTCTAAAATTAAGCTAAGAATGTTGGCTAATAATCTAATTTCCTTTCTATAGTTCCTCGACAAATCTCTGCAATCTCTGTTCAAGTCTCTGAATCTGGAAGCAATCATTTATCTCTGACTGTAACATGGAGTGCACCACAAAGTGATGTTCCCATTACAAGATATGAAGGTAACTACAGGACACTGCCCTCAGGAAGTTGGAGTGGAGCCTTCTCAACTCCAACCAGGCAGCATATCTACAGGAATCGGCCCACTGGCAAGAGCTATGAAGTAAGTGTTAGAGCTGTATCAGCCATTGGAGTGGGACCATATGGAAGAAAAAGGAATTCAGGTTAGGGTTGTCTTTCTGTCATATACCGTACATTATATCATATCACTTGGGCCTTGTTTAGATTGTGATGTGAGTCAGAGTTATGATTTTTGACTGAGCTCTCATTATACATGTACCATGTGCAAAACCCTTATTCATAGTCCCATAATCTGATATATAGTATACACACAGTTTGTAAAGTACACATGCATGTTAATCGTCAAAAAAAATGTTTGTGCAAACATTAAATTGGCACATATATAGTACAGGTCAAAAGTTCCTTATGCGTTCTTGCGATAACAGACAAACTTGCACGATGATGACGCAATATGATTGTTCTTCTCGCGTAATTGCACACGAGAATCTCTCAAAAAGTCATGCATGACCAATGTGACATGTCTGTCTGAAGTACTCCTTTCACATAATGATAAGAATCATCCTATGCTACATGGTACTAGATTGAAAACATCAGAAATACCTAAAATAGCATAATTAGGAAGAAAGTTGACTAAATGTAATTGTCAATGTTTTAATAACGAAAATGTGTACAGTCAAATTCTTCACAAATATCCGGAGTGTTTGCGAGAGCCGTGAACAATAGCACAGAACGGATGCACGCATCCGCGCATGATTTTTGAGAGAAAGCGAAAAATGTCTCAGAATTCATGTGCGAATGTGCGAAAACACATAAGGTACTTTTGACCTGTACTATTATTGCCCTGTACAGGGTTGATAAACATTGTGTAAGTCAAATTTCATAATTCCGTTGATCATAGCAGTTCAGTTTTCCTTGTAGTGTATGTACTATAGTAAAGTTAAATGTTAATGCAATCATTAATTCTTTTGCATTATACCTTACTATATAGTTCCAACTAAACCAATTATGACTAGAGTCAGTCCGAAACGAAACAGCATAGAAGTAACATGGACCAGCAGTGGAGCTGAGGACTACATCATCTACTACATGAAGACTGGATTGACTGGAGTGCAGTCTATCACAACTAGACAGTCACTGCACACAGTGACTGGTCTGGACTCCAACACTGCGTACACATTCAGGATCTCCGCAAGGAATACACTTGGTGTGGTAAATAGCTCTGATTTTAAGGGCTTTACCACACCAGAAGGTACTTTTATGAAGCATTGAACTTTGAACTTTGGACATGCATCATTGGTCTCATATCCTATACATTCAGCTCCACCAATTACTCTCACAACCCTGTCCTCAACATCCGTCAAAGTACAGTGGACTCCACCTCTAAACAGTGACCGGCTACCTCTCACCTACCATGTCAACTACAGTGGAATGAGTAGATCTACTACATCCACTACTCTGACCCTCACTGGTCTTCATCCATATGAAGAGTACACCATATCAGTACAAGCTGGTAACAGAGCAGGACTGAGTGTACCTGTGACTGGTACTGCTAGGACATACAGTGATGGTTAGCCCATGCATGTACAGTTAGTAACCATTTCTAGCTTTGTGCCAAAAAAATGTGCGGAAATTGTATGCCATTCGTTTGAATCTCGCTATTAACTATAGTTCCCAATGGGCAACCTCGTAATATAAGAAGTGTGAATAGGGGATCTACTTGGATCCATGTGGCTTGGGAATTACCCTTAGCTAGTGATAGAAATGGAAATATAATCAACTATGTCGTTGACGTATCCCCAAGAATTGGAAATGTCAACATTCATTCACCAAACCCCACCTTCAGTACTCCAAAGCTCATCACCTACAACATCACAGGACTGAGTCCAGGTACAGAGTATACAGTGAGAGTGGCTGCCTCTACTGTGAATGGTACTGGACCATTTAGTGGAGGATCCCAAATCAGCACTTCTGATGACTGTGAGTGCATGTACAGTTTAGTTGCTTACTTTAAAGTTACAAGTAATATGTTCATGTAAAATCAATTAATATTCTGAAGAGGGCATGCACTTATTCTTTTATGTATCAAAAGTTACCTATACAAACAAGATCACCGTATTAATTAGAATTACTAATTATTATACTAAGAAACAAACGTGTTAATATTATTATTAGCTATACATCCCTGTGTCACAGTTCCTGGACCAGTTGCAAGCCTCATGTCAGTGCCAATGTCAAATGGAAGTGTCAGAATCACTTGGCAAAGACCACTCAACTCCAATGGTAGAATTCTAGGCTATGAAGTTACGTATGCTCCTATTGGTGGGGTGGAAAGAGCATTGAGTGCATCCACTGAATCAGTTACACTGAATGGACTTCGTGAGTTATTAATTGAAAGCATAAAGGGGATTTCACATAGCAAGTAATTCCAGGATCCTTGAGTTTTATCTACTGCTCATCCATCCTTGCAGAAAGTGAGGTTCCATACAAAGTAGTTGTCAGAGCTCGTACAAGTAAAGGTTCAGGGGAAAGAGCAGCAAATGATGTGTTTTCAAAGGAAGGAGGTATTACAAATTTTGAATTGATTATGTGTAAATCTTGTGTGTATGAATAAAGTTGATTTTTATATTACTTACTATGCCAAATGAGATCTACTATCTTTTATAATAAAATACAGTACCCACCAAACCTGTTGGGAGTGTGGAAGCTAGCTGGAATCCTGATGGTTCTGTCCTCCTCTCCTGGCAACCACTGTCCCTCACAGAAGCTAAAGGATTTCCTTTGTATATTGTCTCCTACAAATCAGTTGATGGCAGTTTTAGAGGAAGCGTTAACACTACAAATTCAAGTGTTGTCATTTCTGGTTTAAACTCTAAAGGTTCCTATATTATCACAGTTCAAGTTACAACTGAGAACGGGAAGAATAAGGGAGACACAGAAAACAGTAAGGGGTGCATGGACTTTGTAATGTATTACCACCTGTATATACGTATATATAGGCCTGCTGTCATCTCATTGCATACAATATCAGCTAGTGTATGTTTTATTCTCTATCCTTATTTAGCCTTGTTGAATGCTCCAAGACCTGCAAATGAAAACTCTGCTGTGATTGTGGGAGTGCTATTCGGAGGGGCAGCTATGGGTGTGTTGGCTGTAATGCTGGTGCTAGGAATAGTGTGTGGAGTGTGCAAGCTGAGGAAATGGAAGAAGCAACCTTCATCAACTGAGACAGACCCTACAGCTGAAAATAAGTCAGTCACACACTATAAGTGCATGATGCACATTTGGTCCATTAAATTGTACAATTATATATACTGAAGTCTACAATTAAGACTTAGTCTTACGTATGAAACTATAGCTATCCAATTTATACATATTTACTGATGAGATGTGATCACTTCTCATTCTGCCTTATGTAGGGTGGATGCTGTTTATGAAAAGGTTGATGAAGCCCACTATACTGATGTTACCATGACAACAAGTCCAGCTTACGAAGGAGTGACAATTAAATGAGTGATTGACTTACTCTCCTCTTCAATACATTAAGTAAATCGCTAATTAATGTACTTCATAAGTAGACTATAATGCTAACCCTGAGAGCTAATGATCTAATTTTCTGAATAATATAATAATTATTGTATAACTTCAAAACCCAACATGTAGATGTTGTGTATCTTACTGGTGTTTAAATCGCAATAGTGCATGTGGCTTCTTCTTTGTTATATATGCATGTACAAAATTTGCATATCTGGTTTGAGTATTGCGCAATTATGCATGCAAATGTTATATTGCAAGATAACACCGAAATAGTCTAGCCATCTGATACTACATTTAACACTCATAGGATATTGATGCTGGAGATAATCCTTGGTTTATATATAGTATTGCTGTCTTTGTCCGAGTATAGCTAAATTCTAACTTCCAGTGAAATGAATGTCATTGTACAGTACTAATTCACCATGTAATATATGTGTATATTCATGTAGCATCAGAACAATGTAATGCTTACCAATAAATTTCTGCTTGTGATGCTTTCAATATTGTAACATTGTCAGACTTTGCCTCCCTAGATGTAGCTCTCGCAATGAGACATAATTGTTTTATGTTCAAAATGAATGTGAAAGCCATATAGCATACAATACAGGAGTGCCAATTATCCTGATTCAGGCTTGGTATTTCCCACTATCGATTGAGTGACTGCTCAATCGAGAGGTATTCAAACATCCAAGTAGGTAAGTCATAATCCGGTTTGAGACAACTGGGAGCTGAAACAGTAATATGTACACATTCAACCGACCAACACTCCAGGGAAGTTGTTGTCTTTTGCCGGAGTACCGCTACCAGTGAAGTTAACTAGGACAGATGTATTTAAACAGGCTGTGGTTTCTGATTTTACTTGGTAAGTAAAGGATACGTACATTAATGCATTCTTTTATTTGGCAGCTTGATATGTACCATTATCTGGTTTCTATAACAAGCATAAGCTAACAAAGTGAGGCCAATGACCACATTCAATAAGAAATTCTCTTTATTTCTCACTTTATTTTCATCCATTTGTGTGTCTGTCCATTGTGCAAGGCTGAACACATATTTCACAAGCTTATCACCAGTTCCCTTTACGTTACATTAGTAGTGGAAATCTTTTATGGGAGTTATCCATCACAAATTCAACTGAGAGGGTGTTTGCAAAGAGTTTATCACAAAATTGCAGTGCCTCCAACCTGCTGGATTTCCCATCAGTGTAAATAGCTTATCTGTATTTTTCAAGGTAAATCTATGAGACTTTACATCACAATACTCATCACCTATGAATATGCTCACAATATTGCTCAAGTATAACTAGAAAGGAAAAAAAAATAACGAATAGAATTGACCACTTTTAGGATTCGTATAACTGAAAATAACTTAAACAAAGAATGTATTAGGCTTGAGCATCTCCCTTAGAGCTTGGGGAATATAATGCTGCAACTTCCAACTTCAATTTAATCACTTCGTACAAGTGAAAATTTCCTTTGAATCGGACTTTTTGCATTTCTTCTGAACACAGGCTATTCATTGAAGTTACTAAAAGGCTAGATAAGCTCAGAAATGGAATCTATGCCAATTTTGTCCTCAGATAGTGATTATTCTACATATAGGAAGATGTTTAAATCTTAAGGGTGGCAATTTTCTGTTTCAAAAAGGTACTTATCAATTTCCGTGATTATCCAATCGGTATCTGAGATCCGTTTTCCCATTGGCAAGTCCATTTCCGGGAAAACACGGATAAATCCGGGAGGTTAGAGGCATTGAAGTTGCAAAGGGATGTTATTGCTCTGCTTGTGATGAGTCGATCAGTGACGGGTTTTCTCACAAAATTTGCTTTCTCTACCCTGAACAAATCGCCAGGCGAGTTCTTCATTGAAAAACTTTCACTATACAGGGTATTATGGATAGGCCTAGTGCTAGTGTAGCCATTGCTTATTCTTTTCTTTTAACTCTTTTTATATTATAGACTCTACGTTTGGATGAATTATGCTCCTAGACTAGCTATCCTCTTATATACCCTTGAAGCACTAGTGCTTAGGTACTATATACCTGAAATCATTTGATGCTTTGACACAATGGCAACTACTTGCCATAGTCATCTCAATGGTATAGAGTGTTGCATACAAAGGGCGACGAGAGTCATATGTACATACATGTGCAATGCTTACCCCTCATGTGTCTGAGGCTCATGCAGTTGGAGCATCACCAGTAAGCAAGACCTATGGGAACTGGACAGTTCAGAAAGCTAGCTAGGTTTGATGATGTCAATACCTGGTCCAATGGTTATTTGTGAACAAGATGTGTGATTGAAGCTCCACTATTGAAGTACACGAGTATTGAGAACAATGCATAAGCAATGTGTGGCTGGAGGATGTGACAGAGGAGGTGAAGGCCAGTTTGCTCATATTGTCAGATGATCATCTTGATGAAGCTATAGCACAATGCTAAAACAGTGGGACCCCTCATCATGATCAACCTCAGTTACTTTCTGGTGCCTTTCAAAGACCATTCAAATGAGAATCATGCATTTACAGTGTATTGCACATGGTTTACACAGTATGTACCAGCCTGAGGTAACACATTCATATTGTTCGTAAATTAAATTACTGTAAATTAATGAGGAAATTGGCTACTACCATCTGGCAATTGAGAGATTGTAGAGTGTGAATAAGAAGACCACCATGCACTAGCCATGGAATAGGAAAATGTTGAAAGTGACCTGGGAGAGCTTAATATTATTTCATGGCAGGAACCTACGTTGCTGGCCTTTCTGTGAGAATAGTCACCTTGTTTCCAGACGTGACCACTTTGCTTCCATCCCGCCTTCCCAGGAACCAGGTGGAAATTGTGGGTATATACCAAGCCCTGTTTCATGGTAACCCTATGTCT
>CAUJGJ010000242.1:2309476-2331976 GCA_963170055.1 Halisarca cf. caerulea | reverse complement strand
TTTAATAATGTCATTTTCGTTTTCTTAAAATCT
Source organism: Halisarca cf. caerulea (assembly GCA_963170055.1). Classification (NCBI taxonomy): domain Eukaryota; kingdom Metazoa; phylum Porifera; class Demospongiae; order Chondrillida; family Halisarcidae; genus Halisarca; species Halisarca cf. caerulea. Next base: position 2,331,943 of record CAUJGJ010000242.1, on the reverse strand, counting down.
TGCAACTTGTGTATCATGCAACCAATAATATTATTTTAGCATGCACGTGTGTACAGGAACACTAAGGTGCTGCATACCCCATGAGGCATACACAGGAACAAAAATCAAAAAAATCAGTAACAAGGAAAAGTTAAATAAAATTAATATTTTGCCTACATGTAGTACTGTATTTACGTTTAATAATGTTGTTCTTATTTCCCCTTCAAATATATTATTTCCAGCTTTGCCTATACTTTGCCTGCTGTTTGGAAATTCATTTACTACTACTAATACTATATCCTTCACTAGTGATATATTTATTTATGTACCTTGGGGGGTAGTTTTCTTTTCCCGAAAGGGGGTTGAATTTTTCCAGGATTCTTTACCCCGGGGGGATAAAACATCCAATAGCATATTCTAACTGTGGAGATAAAAAATAAGGAGGTGAGAATTCTTCATGGCACCAGCCATCTTGCAAGTACAATGCGTTGCATACATCTAGTTATAATGCTTTGAGTGCAAAATTCAAATAAGATTGATAATAATAGTTGTAACTTTAGATAGTCATAGGTATGTATGTGATGATGATGTAATTGTGCTACTTACATATATAATAATTTTATGTCTGATATTATATCATTATAATAATTCTCCCATGAATTGTCAGATTATGGGAAAATATCATAATTTTACAACATTAATTATCATGCCAGCTATAGAAGTCACTGATTTATATATAAACTTATACTTGACTACACAGATGCCCCTCCACCACCCACTGTAACAGCCTCTCCCCTGTCTGAACCTGGAAAGATCAGAGTATCCTGGACTCCACCCACACCTCCCACTGGGTCCACCATTACTGGATACTCCATACAGTACAGAATAGGAAGTAGTGGGGATTATACCACTGCTACTGATCCTGGTAGAGGGTCAACTAGCACTACCATCAGTGGTCTACAACTTGGTAGGACATACCAAGTGAGAGTGGGGGCAAGAACAGAAATTGGAGTGTCATTAAGCAGCTATAGGAGGTCGCAGACTACTACATACAATGGTGGGCTTTCGACATAATACACATACTATAAGGTTATAACAGTATATTATATTATTATTTTTTTGCACATTTCAAATACAATTTGATGTTTATATGATACGTGTATATCTCTGTATAAATGAGGATACATATAAGTTTAGTGCCGTCCTTGAAAGCTACTCTAAAACTTAATAGTTTTTGCTGATCTACTGTAGAGTATAATATGTATAATTGTAGACTAATAAGTATAACGTGTGCTAAAACACTATAAATTTGAATTTTGTCGCATGTTTGTACCATCAGTGATTTCTATGCTATATCCCCTTGTTATGTATAGTTCCAACTAAGCCAATTGTGAATGGAATTAGACCTAAAGATTACAGCATAGAAGTAGCATGGACCAGCAGTGGAGCTGAGGACTACATCATCTACTACATGAAGACTGGGCTGAGTACTAGTACTGGAGTGCAGGCTATCACAACTAGACAGTCAATGTACACGGTGACTGATCTGGACTCCAACACTGCGTACACATTCAGGATCTCTGCAAGGAACACACTTGGTGTGGTGAATAGCTCATACGTTGAAAGCTTTACTACACCAGAAGGTGCATAATATATGCTTAAACATTATACCTTTTAGGATGCACGTTATTGATCAGCCCAATATCCGTAATTCGCATTCAGCTCCACTGGTCATTCTCACAACCCTGTCCTCAGCATCCATTAAAGTACAGTGGACTCCACCTCCAAACAGTGACCGACTACCTCTCACCTACCATGTCAACTACACTGGATTGAGTAGATCTACTACATCCACTACTCTGACCCTCACTGGTCTTCATCCATATGAAGAGTACACCATATCAGTACAAGCTGGTAACAGAGCAGGACTGAGTGTACCTGTGACTGGTACTGCTAGGACGTACAGTGATGGTGAGCACCCTTTGTGATGCATGTGTATATAGTTGAGAACTTCTATGATCCAATAGCAAGCACAGAAAATTGTACATTGTGAACATCTGAAGAGGAGTACATACATTAATTCCTACATGTAAACAATCCTGCCTAATAAATTACTATAGGTACATAGGTGTACACCCTTAATTGCTAAGTGGTCTGTAAAAGAGTTGTATATACACAATAGTATAAGGAAGTCCAATTGGGTAACATGACTTTGTTTTTGATGTAATCAAGTCTGCATCCAAGGTATCTTTGACAAAGTGTAGCGTGCATGCACGTCCTTGGTAATTGTGTCCAATATGACTTTTTCTCGGTTATGTAGCTGCCATATAAATCACACATTGTAGTATATTCTAGGAAGTTATCTATTGCGCGTATTGTATGCTAGCATTGTTGAAATCTTATTTCAATTGAAATATAATAATTAGAGTTTTAGACCCTTTTAAGTACCGTAATATACCAAATGCAATCAAGAATAATATCTAATAGTTTATAATTATTATGAATATTAGAATAATTTTAATTATATAATTACCGAGCGGTGTAGTAAGGTTAATTGTTTCCATCGCCAATGGGAGTCCAATGAAGGTCACCCACGCATATCATAGGGCAAAATTCTACCTTTTGGCCCAAAGCAATTATTTTCAACTCAAATTGGCAGCTCCATCTCAAGACTGTAGAATACATCTATATAACTACATGCAGCTACTTGAAAAAGTGTGCACTATATAAAATAATTACGCTTTGAACTGTTTTGATCAGAGTACAGACAGTTTGGAAAATCACCAAATATTTTTCAGATCTTAGCCCATTTTACAGTCTCATTGTTCCATTAAGAGCTCAAGACATCATGTTACAAGGTCTAAAACATTAGTATCTTGAACTTAAAATTTGTTCAAGAATAGGTAGGATTTTTTATTTTATTCTGCAGGCCACAAAATGCATCAGCCATGCATGGTGCTAGCCATTTGCATCAGTGTCTCATTCCCACACCCAAAAGTTCTATTGGGTCTACATGGGTACTCTATATCATAGCGATATCTGAACTATATTTTTATAGCTAGTAATAATTATTGCAGTGCCTCTTGATTCTGTGGACCATTTGCAAGTTCAGTGGAGAGCAGACAACTCAGCCTTGGTTTACTGGAGACCATTAGCAGATACAGAAGCTGGTGGCATTCCTTTGTACATTGTCTCCTACAAATCAGTTGATGGCAGTTCTAGAGGAAGTGTTAACACTTCAAGTTCAAGTGTTGTCATCACAGGACTGAACTCACAAATTGAGTACCGTTTTACAATTCAAGTTACAATTGGGAATGGGAATAAAACAAGTAAGGGCAGGGAACATTCCACACTGTAGTTTCTTGTTCTAAGTATTGATGTGAATGTGATGCCTATTATAGCTGAAAAGAACAAGTTATAATTATTGTATACTTAAAATTGGAAGTGTATAATCCAACCACCTGCTATACTCCACTTGTGTAGACCTTCAAGTGAGGGATCCTCAATCAGCAACTTGTCAGAACAACTCCATAGGTGGTGTTATTGCTGGAACCTTGCTAGGTGGGGTAGCATTTGGCATGGTGGCTGCATTGCTACTGGTAGGAATAATGTGTGGAGCCTGCAAACAGAGATGCCACCCACAGCAGCCCTCACCAGGAGACCCTACACCAACAAGCAAGTCAGTTGAAAACAAAAATATGTGTTCAACAATGGCCTAATACTAAGGCTATTTCACTTTTTTGAGTATTTCTGTTAGTTTAAGAACTAATGTTTTTCATTGGTTCATTTCGTTTTTGTATAGAGCTGATGCCATTTATGAAAAAGTGGATGAGGAACGCTATTCAGAATCAGATGTGCAAATGTTCAAAAGTCCAGCCTATGAAAGTGTTACAGTTGCCTGAAAAGACTACCCTTACAGCTCAGCAGCTTTAGAAGAGTGGCATACAAAAGTATTACAAAGAGATAAAGTGTAATTCTACTATTATAATGCACTGGATATAGCTGAAGTGGTAACTGTATAATATTTATTATTTGAAGCAATTATGACAGTGCATTGTCTGTCTCATTTCATAAGGATCTGATCATGATCGATGCTATGTTTTCTAGTACCATTCTCTGCCTTTAGTCGAGAAACCATGTACCTTGATGATGATGTGTACTGCATATAACAGCTAGGCTTGCAATCATCGAGAATTATAAGAGTCTATGGTCTAAGATTGTTTTCTTTTATAGCCAATTGGAAATAGATCCATTAGATGTTAAATTTACTTGGGAGACTGCACTAAGTACGTTTAGTATACCTGGTGAAAGTGGTGGTATCATGGCATCTTATATGTACAAAAGACACCTTCTAAACCAATGGTGCTCGGGATGATCATTGCAAGTCCTTTGCCCAACGAACATTGTCGAACATGTATAATATAAAAGATCCTAACCAAGGATGCTCAGCTGGTACTATAACAATACAATCATGACTTATAAATAATAATGAAAACTCTATCAAATTGAGAGTATCACTTATTGTATTGACATGACCATGCGCAAACACCCTCATGCAGGTCCATACATGTAAATTATGGTGCTATTCACCTGACAACAAGAGGTGGCAGGGTCTCTACAGTATAAATAACTTTGACCAATTGTGTGGTCTTAGCTCTGAAAGTGTACAAATTTTAACAATGGCATATTATACACAGTCCCAAATGAATACTAATTAGCCAACTCCAGAACTTGTAAACATACTAATCACTGCTAACTTTCACTGTAACTCCAGGAACTGAGAAAGATGGTAATAAACATGTATATAATATATATACATATATATATATATATATATATATATATATATATATATATATATATATATATATATATATATATATATATATATATATATATATATATATATATATATATATATATATATATATATATATATATATATATATATATATATATATATAATACCATGACAGCCAGGTGTATTGCGCATATATACAACCCGAACGTCAAGGTCAGAGGAAGTTTGGGTATATCTATCCACAATATTCCGATGACTGAGACTGAGGGTCGTATGTGTGTGCAATACACCTGACAGCCATGGTTCATATAATATATACACTGACCAAGAACAAGATGCCGATGTTGTCAAGTTTCTTTTCCTTTATCACCGCAAGTTTGCCTGCTAGACATGATTCTAAGTCGTTGCTAGATCATTCAAGAGCGTTAATTTCTTCCTTTCCCGAGTGAGCCTACATTGCATCGTACAGAGTGAAATCTGCCAATTCTGATCTCTTCGCGATCGAATCATTCGGCGCCCGATATTGTCTCCATGGCAAAAGTCCAAGTTACTGTTTACCTTTTACAAGTGAAACAAGGTAGGGTGAGGCAGTTTTACATGTCTAAAGCTTTTTTGCTTTAACAAAGCAAAAAAGTGAAGAGAGAGAATTTTGCATTCATATACCCCTGTGACCCCATGACCAGGGTGGTTATGCAATATATATATACTCGAGTATATATATATTGCATAACCACCCTGGTCACCCTGGTGCAGGGATCCCTGCATGAAGTATGGGATTGCTTAATCGTCAGTGTTATATTATGTACTAAGTACTGAATTCAAACTTTTCATTATATTATGTAATGATTTACACTCAATTCAAGTGTACGTTGGGCACACATACACTATATATGAATACTGAGTACGTACAAACACACCTGCATGTAGCACATGCCTCCTTGTGTGAAAATGAATTCAAAAGGCATATATGCATGCATGATATTTTCTAATGTACGTAGGTGAAAGCCATATCAAAAATAACCAAAGCATATGATATCATGCAATTCCATGCCTCACTTCTCCTCACCGGCCACAATTATGTTCACACAGCAGACATGGTATGTAGATTGTTCCAGATTGAAATTTGTAACTTAGTTAAGAAAAGCCATGCAGTGTTTAGCTCTTTGTATGGCTGCTTGTCAATTGTACTGTGGTATATTGACCTGTTACTTCACAACAAAGTATAGTTTAATGACATCAAGCCTTAGGCACTGGTCAAAGCAGACAGTTAAAGACCTTTCAGTTTTAAGATAATTATAATGCAAAATGTACGTTGTGATTGGTTTCTATGTTCTCCTAAGTAAGTTCAAAATACTTTCTCATCCTTGCCTATAGTTTCACCTGACTATTTTCACTATACCTCATATGGTGCCACTATTCCTAGTGTTGTCAGGAGCAAATGGACAACTATCACCCTATAAGGTCCAAGGTGTCACTGTTACTAGAACTGTACAAGGTTCATCTCCAGCTTTAAGAGTGTCATGGAGTGCAGTGAATGCAAGTGAGATCACCTACACTGTATGTTACAGTAGAACTAGTGGAACACAATCTGATCCTCCATCTAATGCTAACTGTGATACTAGTGAAATCACTGGTACATTTACCACACTGGGTCAACTTAGTAGAGAAACAACCTACTACATCTGGGTGGTAGCTGTGTCAGCAGGTAGACAAGGACCATACAGTGACAGGAGACAAAGCATTACTTACAATGGTAAGATTCTTCCTGCATTCATATTATTATCATGCACGTTTGCTATAAATGCGTAAATGATTCAAAACTTATAATAGCTTTCATTGCTGAGCATTCAGTGTTATACCATTGGTACTTGGTTGAATAATTAGCAAATTAAAGTTCTACATTATTATAATTAGTATGGAGTATTAAGTCTTATTGGTGTATATAAACATAAAAAACATTATGATTAATATTATGTCATTATTTACTGTGTGCTTGTTGACTGCATGTGGTTTGTTGTGTTATCTCTCAGTGCCAGGACCTGTGACCTCCCTCCAAGTGAGACCATCCACTACCATATTTGGATTGATCATAACATGGGGACCACCTTCTGGTAGCAACTATCCAACTCCTGCTACCTATCAACTCAGATATCGTGAGAGACCATCTAGTGAATCACCTGGTGGTTGGAGTACTACTGTACAGAGGACTGCTACACAGAGACAGTACACTACACCTGTACTCAAACCAGGTACTAGGTATGAAGTGGAGGTTTGGGCTTATTCTAACATTGGTTTGGGACATAGTCATTTTGGAATGGCAACAATAGGTGCGCTTTCAATTTGATTTACTTTATAATTATATGTATTATTTACTAAGTTTTTGACCTGGCCTCTTTTCGAGCCCAGCCATTAGTTGAGTCAGATTCTGTATCTTAAGTACAGGAAATAATGATAGGAAAATGCCTGCTAATCGACCATTGTGCGCTTTCGAAAAGGAAAGCGTCGCTGGAGAACTCTACATGTACAAGTTCGTTTAGGCATCCTTCGTTAGAAAAGAACTTTTGGTGAGAACAGAGAACAACCAGTACTCTTTATCCGTTCATAATAGAGGACGATGTTGTTGGCCAACGTCTTTAGTGGTCTTTTTTCGCACATTCTATCGTTTTGAACTTGAATTTGACATCGTGTGGCTTTCTCTTCGACATAGCTGACCTTCTCTTTAATTATAGGTGCTCCTTTGTGACATTCGTATCTGAAAACCGTACCTCAAAGTGGAACAGACTGTTATTATTGCAGTAGTACCCGGTGTGTATTTGAACCCGGCTTCTATTCGAGCCCCGGCTTCTATTAAAGAAATGCTTAGCTGACACCCGGCTTCTATTCGAGCCTCGGCCTCTATTTGAACATATATGTACGTATATCTGTATTAGGTCGGGTGGGATATAACAGGGCTTAAATAACTAAATTCCTGTCATATTTTTCCCAAATATGGAAGGTGCAACTGATATAAATTGAATGCAATTATTCACAAATTGACATTACTGACTCTGAATACTCAGTTCTTAACAGAGGCAGTTGAGTGATTTGCAAAGCATGCATGCTGAATCGTACATTCATTTAGTAGGGAAAGCTCAATATTTCACAGAATTGTGGGTAACATTGTGCATAGTTGGTAGACATGCATGCAGGATAGATGGTGGTTAAGATTTGCCTGCTGTTTTTCTAGATTCAGCAGCAAATCTGGAGAGCCACTGGTATGCAGAGCACTAGGACAGTATACATAAAAGACGTTTGTCAGATAGATAATAATATAGATATACTTTATATGGCATTCTTGTCTTTTGGCAGCTTTTGGCACTGTTACAAGGCTTACAGCAGTGCCACATCCAACTACGCTATCATTGATAGTAACATGGCAGCCTCCTTCAGTTATCTCAAATCCCAGTGGATATAGACTGAGATATCGTAAGTCATCATCCAGTAGTTGGAGCAGTGTCTTCAATATTAGCTCACAGCAAAGACAGTACACTACAAAAGGTCTTGAGGCTAAATGTACATATGATGTTGAGGTGTGGGCTGCTTTCAGAAGTGGAGAAGGTGGCACAAGCCAAGTATCCGCTAAAGTAGGAGGACGTTAGTTATTAGAACATGCTACCATGTACATGCTGAGAATAGAACTGCATGTTATTGGCACTTTTTTCTCACTCCAGCTCCCTCTGTATTTATGCGAGTTGAATCAGTCAGTACCTCTTCCATTACTGTTGTCACAAGTGGAAACCTGGGAACTGTGTCCTATAAAGAAGCTGGATCTAGTGACGAACCAATGTCATCAAATGTGCCTCCTTCAAAGAGGGTACACATATCAAGCCTCAAGCCCAACACAGAGTACAATATCTCCTATTCAGAGACAAATAGTTACGGGACTAGCAGTGCAGTATCAAGCAGCATTACATTACCTGCAGGTATACCGGTAAAATTCAACCAAGTATAATATCTAAGGCATTTATACCATGACTATACATAACAATTACTATGTATAATATTATGCATTCACTAAAGTAATTATGAGCTAACTTTTATATGCATGGCCATGTCAGATACACAACAATCACAGCTCCCAATTCAATCAACTATGGTATTAACCTTGTACTTGCCATTTGAGGAGCTATTATACGTTTTTTCTAAATTATAAACATATTATGTCCATCCCTGTATTATATAGTCAATATGAAAATAGTGTAATAATGATGAATGATGAGTTTGGACAATGGTGCAGTCTGCGTGTCTATGTAAATGTAAATTGTATGTAAAAACACAGGTGCAGTATTATACTATAAATGATTGTACATAAAATTACCACTCATAAATATAATTCTGTTTATGATAAGATTCTGTATAAATTTTATACCCAGGTCCATCTTATTTAAAGCTAGATGTTCTCTCATCAAGATCTATTGAGCTTTCTTGGAATGCTCCAGAGAATGACCAGTTCCTGACTTACTTTCTCAGGTACCGGCCACGGTACACCTCTACTATGAATGCACCCACGAATATAGAACCTACTACATCCACTACTCTGACCCTCACTGGTCTTCATCCATATAAAGAGTACACAATATCAGTACAAGCTGGTAACAGAGCAGGACTGAGTGTACCTGTGACTGGTACTGCTAGAACATACAGTGATGGTGAGCCAATTGGCAATGTTCTTTGCAGTTGATACTGATCCTCTCTTGGTGTGCATGTGCAGACATAAATCTCATGCACAGTATGCAATCCTTGTAAGTCTCATTATTCTCTCTATAGTTCCCAATGGACCACCTCGCAATGTAAGAAGTGTGAATAAGGGATCTACTTGGATCCATGTGGCTTGGGATATACCTGTAGCAGATGATAGGAATGGAATTATAATCAGTTACGTAATTGGAGTAACCCCAAGAAGTGGTATCATCCCTGTTCATCTGCCCAACCCCACCTTCAGCACTCTAGAGCTCATCACCTACAACATCACAGGACTGAGTCCAGGTACAGAGTATACAGTGAGAGTGGCTGCCTCTACTGTGAATGGTACAGGACCATTTAGTACAGGATCCCAAATCAGCACTTCTGATGACTGTGAGTGCACAATATGATATTTTGTTATTATTATCCATTATTGTGCATAACTTAAATTTAAACTCAGAATACAGTAACCGTTACTTTAAAATAGTATGATAAAGCATGATTCAGAAGTCTTCATGTATGCAATACAATAAAATACAAAAATTATTAGAAATTAGATAAAGTGGAATGACAATATAAAATTTATATCTTTACATGTTTTTGTCACAGTTCCTGGACCAGTTGAAAGCCTCATGTCAGTGCCAGTGTCAAATGGAAGTGTCAGGATCACTTGGCAGAAACCAACCAACTCCAATGGTAGAATTCTAGGCTATGAAGTTACCTATGGTCCTATTGGTGGGGTGGAAAGAGTACCGAGTGCAACCAGTGAATCGATTACACTGAATGGACTTCGTGAGTTACAAATTGAAAGCATTAAAGTAGACTTACATTTCATGGTTAATCATTGAAATATATACTCCACCCACATCAATCCTTGTAGAAATTGAGGTTCCATACAGAGTAGCTGTCAGAGCTCGTACAAGTAAAGGCTTTGGAGAAAGTGTAGCAATTATTATGTTTTCAAAGGAAGGAGGTATGCACATATTAGACTGATACATTGTATAGATGACATTGATTGATTCTCTCTGTGTGTGTTGTGTGTGTGTGTGTGTGTGTGTGTGTGTGTGTGTGTGTGTGTGTGTGTGTGTGTGTGTGTGTGTGTGTGTGTGTGTGTGTGTGTGTGTGTGTGTGTGTGTGTGTGTGTGTGTGTGTGTGTGCAGGTTTGCATGCATGCATGTGTGTACTTGTGCTATGAGTTTAACAATGAAAATACTTCTACCTTTTATAAGTACCCAGCAAACCTGTTGGCAGTGTGAAAGCTAGCTGGAATCCTGATGCTTCTGTCCTCTTATCCTGGCAACCACTGTCCCTCACAGAAGCTAAAGGATTTCCTTTGTATAGTGTCTCCTACAAATCAGTTGATGGCAGTTCTAGAGGAAGTGTTAACACTACAAATTCAAGTGTTGTCATCACTGATATCAACCCTATGTTTGGATGCATTATCTTAATTCAAGTTTCAACTGAGAATGGGAAGAATAAGGGAGATATAGAATCCAGTAAGGATCTATTAAATTCTATTGACGATGTGTTATACCACCTACTGTCTTTGCACGACATAAATCTACATTATCTGCACTATTTCCCTTATCTATTTAGCCTTGTTGAATGCTCCTGCCAATGACAACACTGGCATGATTGTAGGAGTGTTATTTGAAGGGATAGCTATTGGTGTGTTGGCTGTATTGGTAGTGCTAGGAGTATTGTGTGGAGTCTACAAACTGAGGAAATGGAAGAAGCCGTCGACATCAACTGACATGGAGCCTACAGCTGAAAATAAGTCAGTCATTGGTTATAATTACATGTTTACACATTAGTTCCACACATTTGCAATTGTACAATTTAAAAAGCTGAAGTCTCAATCCAAGGCTTATGTATGAAGCCATGCATGCTACATAATTTTTTTTCGTAACTTTCCCTTTGGATTAGGTTGGAGGCCATTTATGAAAAGGCTGGTGAGGACTGCTATGCTGATGTTACAATGACAACAAGCCCAGCTTATGAAGGAGTGACGATTAAATGAATGAAAAAATTTACTCTTCTTTTTTATACGTTAACTACATGCACTAAATAAATGAACTACATAAAGTAGACTATAATCAATTATGTTATTCACACATGAGAATTTGATTCCTTTAGTATGATATTGGCAGTGATGTAATTAGTGTAATTAGTCCCTAGAGTCTGCCATTACAAGTAGTAGTGATGAAATTCCTATCAATTGAGACTATATATGTATTATACTGATCTTTGCAGCTTATTGTGGTAACTATGTCGGGTGACTGTAGCACTTTTGCCTTTATTTCAACGTTTTAATGGAACAATTGATAAATTTGAAAGTATAATGGGATTAAATCTTGAGCACAGACACATAGCATAAATGGAGCTTCTTAGAGCATATTCCCCTTATCCCTAGTTATTTCTTCATGCTGCGCACAGCTGCCTGATGTGTACAAAATTTGCAGCTCGTTAAATTGTATGAATATGTAAATACTACTAAGAGAATGCAAATACTACTAAGAGAATGCAAATACTACTAAGAGATTGCAAATACATAATAGTTATCACAATGTCACGGCTTCTTAGGGAGTAACATGTTTACTGACTGACCAAAGGCCCGGGTGGTAACTATCTTATTTCCTTTGTCGCCTCCCAACCAGCTGTGCTGCTGACATTGCATGTGTAAGGGCTGGCAGACCTTTTTGTTCAATTTGTCTAGCTAAAGTGACAACTAATGATTTGTTATTTTAAGGTAAGTACTAAACTGGTACTGCCTTAGCTAGCTAGGTAGTACCACAAATACTGCCCTGACAGTCTCTCTGAAGTATGACATCATCGGGAAAAATTACAAAATGTTCCGCCCACCTGGTAATTGTTTCTATTATTACCTTTTATCCCTGATTTTGATGCAGCTGGAGAAAAATTATGACTTTAATTTTTTCTTTTATCTGGTATCTATATACATATATATATAAGTTACCATTTGATTTCAGTCACACGGATATATTGTTATTATAAAAAATAGCAGAAAAATATCTGACGTGTAACTCCTATATTTTCTCCATAATCCGACCATCTTACGAGTTATATAGACACGTAGATTAAAGTATGGTTAGTCTAAGTCTCTGTAATCCGACAACCTCCAAACGGCAATTTTTAACTCCATGCCTTGAGTATGAGATGAGATAGCTTTCACTGAATGACTATTATAAATTTTATACACTTAATGTAGAACCACAAAAAATGTAGCATTAATACTAAGAAATTTCTACTTGCAGTGCTTGTGAATATGCACCCTTGCCAGACTATCTTCCCGGACACAAAATGACCCCTACCGCACCCCCCTCCCAACCCATGAGACACAGATATTATCTATGTGGCAAATCAACATAGTCATGAAAATTATCCAACACGTGACATACCCACAACTTTATGCATGTATATCAGCTCACTTTATCCTTATACACAATTCTATGTAGGTCAGTGATAAACCAGTTTTGGTACCTGAAGCTGTAGACCAAGAGCCGTACTTAGTCTAAAAAGACGGACACTTGGTGTATCTACTGAACTGAACAGGGAAGTTATATAATATTGTGCTGGAGTGTCAAATCTTAGAGGAGATATTGTTATCTATAACTAAGAGTGATCCTGGACCATCCTAAAATTCCAAGACATAATAATGTATAATATAAACAGGCTGTGGATTCTAATGTCACTTGGTAAGGAGAGGACTTGTACGATTAGAAGGACGAACTTTAAGAATGCATACGGTATTATAATAGTATTATTGTTGTGGCATGTGCATCATGTATGTTTATTCACACCCTTAGTAAGTTAAAAATACAGGGGCATAGCGAGGGGATGCAAAAGGGGCAAATGTCCCACCTTTTTCAGAATTTCACAATCAATAAATATTTTAATCCTTTTAAATAAGAACACGTATCTCCTTGCTTTACTCCCCAATTCTGAAAGGTTTCCAGGAAACTTGATAAGAATTGACTTTCCTCCTTGAAGAGAGCTTTGAAAGATACTAAACTTAGTCTACCATTTTGAGTTGCTTTATTGATCTATAATATAATTAGCGCGTGTGGCAGCCGTTTCACGTAGTAGAAGTGTGCTACTTACAGTGGTTGTGACCACAAATTTGCTCATTTCTTTGCCCCCTTTTTCTAAATTCCTGGCTACGCCCCTGAAATACTCCCTTCTCCTTGATTGATGAGATCCAAAATTTCATCTTCAATTATAATTTTACTTGTGATTGTGTCCTCATTCCTAGTGTTGTCAGTAGCAAATGGAGAACAACCCTCCAAGGTCCAAGGTGTCACTGTTACTAGAACTGTACAAGGTTCATCTCCAGCTTTAAGAGTGTCATGGAGTGCAGTCAATGGAAGTGGTATCACCTACACTGTATGTTACAGTACAACTAGTGGAACACAGTCTGGTCCTCCATCTAATGCTAACTGTAGTACTAGTGGAATCACTGGTACATCTACCACACTGGGTCCACTTAGTAGAGGAACAACCTACTACATCTGGGTGGCAGCTGTGTCATCAGGTGGACGGGGACAGTACAGTGACAGAATTTTAGCTGGTATGCGAATAGTAACTGTTGCTACGCAATCATAATATTGTCATTATGCTTTAATTTCGTAGTTATTGTCCATTTAATTCATGCAGTTCAAATTTACTGGATTGAGTACCTTTAAGGTACACTTCTGGGCTCAGTGCATTAACATTTACAATTATGAAAGCTATTGTAATAGTATACTTAGTGGTTTTATACCGAATTCACTCTAAAAATTTGTCATTCCAATTTTTCGTCAGGCACAATGAACCGGTATTTCCTTACTCTAATGCTGACGAATGCTTGGCGCTCTAATTTTCGTCATTTTACTCTTGGACTAATTTTCGTCATTAGATAGGGTATTCTTATTTAACCTGGGGAACCTTTAGCCAGAGGCTACTGTAAGTGGCACCCAGAAATCCAAACGAACTCTTCATCCGGGAACGGGTGACCAGGTGTCCTGATACACGTGATAGCCACGCACAGCTGTTCGGACCTTCAGTTCTGAAGTCACCATATTCACATACGCCCATGAAACAAAACCGCTCTAATGTTTCGTCTACATTCTAAAGATTCGTCGGAAAATTCTAAATTTTCGTCAGCGGCAGCCATGTTGCTTATTCATATTCTAATGACATCAAATGACGAAAAAATGGGCAAACAGTTGGTGACGAATTTTTAGAGCGGATACGGTATAGTGGCTGTATATATAATCATACTCTATGGAGGAAAACCACTGAAATGTACTGAATTGAGCTAGTGTTTCATTTGTACTAATTCCTCATTGATTTCGTATCCCTTTTCTTGCATTAGAAAAGAAATCAATGTATGAGAAGTTAGTAATGATTATTTCTTCATGCAGGTTAATAACATTATCATTCACAATGTATTGTATTCCATTAACAGCTAGGCTCCATCTTTCAAACATCGATCTTTGCACTCCACCTCTACTCAGTTTAGGACCTGCATGAAAAAATGCAGTATTACCATGCAGATGTACTATTCATGCTTAGAAGATCCATCCATCCATGGATGCATCTATCTATCTATCTATCTATCTATTAGTTGTTGAACCAAGAATATATGCCAATGATACCTCAGAAGGTGAGATGAACTTGGTGAATGGAGCCACCCTCACAATAACTCCATCAAAAACATATGACATTTGGTGTTCTGATACACATGTCAAAGATTGGTACAGGGTACGTAATAACAGTTCGATATCAAGATATGGGGAATATACCAATGAGGGAAGTTCACCTGACGTGTATGCAACAAACCCTGGTGGTCATGCACTAGCATTGCATTTCAAGTCTTTCCAGTCAACTGACAGTGGAGAATATGAATGTAGGCTACGGTCAAGTGGCTTACCAACTCTGTCAGTATTCCTAAGTGAGTTAAAATCTCCCTGTGTTTTTACAATTTCCTATAAGCTTTGTGAGCATCAATATATATATATATATATATATATATATATATATATTGCAATGCATTTGTGAATCAGAATCTGATGTAAGATGTTATTTCTAATCTATAACTATTCAGATACTCCAAACTAATAAAAATTAATAATAATATTATATCTTTATATATTATCTAGATAAATATATGTTTCATATTAGGAATTATTAATAATCCAAATTATTATGTTGCTGTATGCACTCTTGGTATATTGCACATATTTAAGATATTGAGTACATTTTTAGAATTATACGATAAGGGTAAATATTCTGGAGGGCTATAGCGAGTCTCTCTTAATCCACAAATATTGGTTCAACACGAGATTATTGAGAATGTTATTGAAGTTGTTGAGACTCAGAAGCGATTTCCCTCCTCAATCTAGGCCCGCTTGTTTGAACTTACTTTAGCATCTACCCCCTAATAAAATCCGACGTCTAAAGAAAGCAAACAATAAAGATTAAGTAAATATGAGAAAGTATAATAGACATACAGGGCGGACATCAGTCTTTATGCCATTTAGCACGAGGTAGTTGGTCCAGGAGGTTTTGTGTTTTTAAGGATGACCATCCACAGTATATGAATGAGATGAAACGATTACAAGTTTGTCCCCAGCTCACATGCATTGCAGCACTTCTTCACTGTGAGATTGCTTTCCTCAACTGTGATGGCAATGGCAAAGTAGGCTGTTGTCACTGCATGTTTGATGCTTGACACTTCGATCCCTTCTAACAGTTGCTAGAAAATGTAGAAGAAAAACCCATCCAGAAAAGAAAATCATGTGACTATAGTACCTTTGAGTATGGGAACGCCAGGAAATTTGATCCCATGGAGGTCCTGCAAAATATTATGAAATAAAGGAAAATTTTTGGATTGAAATTTTTTTTGAAAACCATACAATATTTTACCTTTGTGATATCGCCACTGTGTTCATGAGACTCCTATAGTACTGAAAAATTAGCAACAGAACGAAAGATTGTACTCTGCAGAACATA
The DNA here is from genome assembly GCA_963170055.1 of Halisarca cf. caerulea. Lineage (NCBI taxonomy): Eukaryota > Metazoa > Porifera > Demospongiae > Chondrillida > Halisarcidae > Halisarca > Halisarca cf. caerulea. The sequence continues at coordinate 2,315,427 of CAUJGJ010000242.1, read as the reverse complement.
AAGGCCGTCACATACCAATAAAATTTTGCATCACATACCTATATATTTAATATTATACTACTCTAGCAAGATATGTGCTCCATTTACACAAACGAAAGACGAAGGGCTATAGCTATAGCTGTGTGTACTATTATACAGTAAATACATTCTAGACTCTGAAAAATAGGAATTATATCTTTTACAATATCTATGATTAAACATTATATATACAGGTAGACTATGTTCATTGTATAGTCAATTGTATATAGCATGTAACCATAGATAATCTATACATACGTATCTATGATGTAACTACCTGTGATATAACTGCTTCAGGAACACTATATACTCAATAACTGAACATCATTTTGCAGAACTTCCGTATGTAGGAGAATTACTATCTTCAGGTTGATTAAGTTTTTAACTAGTACTATGGAGGTTGGAAGCTGAACAGCGATTTTCAATGTACCATGGAGACTCTCTATACGGACGAATTCAGAGGCCATTTTGCCTATGTAAGAGACTTACGCACATTGCATAAAAGCTAGAATAAAATGGCTTCTGTGATCGTGCTTTGTTGTTGTTTGGATTGTTTTCTGAGATATCTCAGTTAAACAGGCTTCTAAAGGAGAAATCAATGTAAATAAATTTAGATATGGACAACATTTCTATGTATACTAGAAAAAGTACGATATTTCATTATCTAAATTTTAAGTATTTTGCCAAAAACCAGTCCGGCCATGGACCGGCCTGCCCCTGATACTTTTAATGAAATGCCACCACTCAGTCTCTAGCTTCCACTCCACCCCCCACTCCATGGCTTTCACATCAATAAATACCTCCATCGCAGTACTCACCCTCCTTAAGATCCAACTTATAATTCTTATATATATTTTCTTGAGGTCTTCAGTGGCTATGGTTAACTTTAATGGAATCACTGCTTCTCTTATCTCTAGCTCCCACACCACCACCACCACCACCACAAATTCCCTCCAAGGTCAAAGATGTCACTATTACTAGAACTGTACAAGGTTCTTCTCCAGCTTTAAGAGTGTCATGGAGTGCAGTCAATGGAAGTGGTATCACCTACACTGTATGTTACAGTACAACACAGTTTGATCTTCCATCTAATGCTAACTGTAGTACTAGTGGAATCACTGGTACATCTACCACACTGGGTCCACTTAGTAGAGGAACAACCTACTTCATCTGGGTGGCAGCTGTGTCATCAGGTGAAGAAGGACCATACAGTGACAAGAAACAGCGGAGAACTTCTGATTGTGAGGGGATATTATTAATATTTCTTAGTGTTTTTTGTGTGTGTTTGTGTTGATTAGAATCATGATGTTTCTACAGTAACTGAAAAGTTCCGAGAGCTGACAATGAAAGTTTAAATTTGGTCCATGCAATATGTGCAGCCAATAATACAACTATATAATTATATCTATAGATGGCCAGTGTACCATTGGTTGGACAATCACATATGCCTAGTAGTATGAATCTATGGTGATATACATAAGTGAGGGTGTCGGAGTATATAGCCCTTGCAAGTCATGATTCAAGCTTTGTGTCGTGAGACTTACGTTGAGACCATTAATACAACACGTGTATGGCATTTGGTAAAATTAACTTCCCGTGCAGTGCAAAAACTAACCAACATATAACCTGATATTAGTCAATTTTATTGTTCAACATGCATGTTTGTGCTCATATTATCTGCAGTAAAGTTATGTCCTTTGATTACAGAACCTACATCTAATTGTGTCATGCATGCTGTTGAAAGATTTATGTATAATATTGTGTGTAAACTCTATTCCTTTAGTATTATGCACATAATGTTATATGCTCACATCTGAACAATAATAATTATTATTAGTTTCCAATTTCAGTGATAAACATTGTGTAGAGTGAATTTGTGTTATCTTATCACAGTTGCACAACAATCTACCTGATAGTGAATGTCAGTACATGTAAGAAGTGTATCTTGAATTCAATGATAATTACTTTTTCTTTACTTATAATTGTTATATCCTTATACTAGTTCCCGCTAAACCAAATGTGACTAGAATTAGCCCTACACAGAACAGCATAGAACTAACATGGACCAGCAGAGGAGCTGAGAACTACATCATCTACTACATGAAGACTGGGATAAGTACTAGTACTGGAGTGCAGCCTATCAGAACTAGACAGTCACGGCACACTGTGACTGGTCTGGACTCCAACACTGCATACACATTCAGGATCACTGCAAAAAGCACACTTGGTGTGGTAAATAGCTCTGATTTCCATAGCTTTACTACACCAGAAGGTATGAAGTATAATCGTTGTATATTAATATTTACTGTGAGTAAATTGGGTTAACAGGTGGAAGGGAGGGTGCGCCAAGCCAGCCGCCCCCTCTCCTTGCAATTGGGCATTTGTTATCAGCATAATGATGAGCTCATGCCCCTGTAATAAGAGCCAATAACAACAGCAGGTCATGAAAACCATAGCATCTGGTCAAGCCAAGCAGCAATTCTATCCTATAGCACACTTAATATTCAGCTGGTAGGCAGGTCCTGAATAGCAGGCCGCTAGCTTAGTCGTCTACGCCCAATGGACAAAAAGCGTGGGCAGTCTCAGTAATCCAGCTTATTCTTGGCCTTGGCTTCAAAGGGATCGCATGCAAGTGGCAGCCTGTGCAGTTCAAGCGTTTTATTTCCCTCCCACCTCTCCACTTGTACAGTTATTTCTCCTGAACCATCTGTTCCTATTTCCTTCCTTCCTCCTTCCCTCTTTTTGTTCACTGTCTTTGGACAGTGTGGCCGGGCCGGACTGGGGGCACCTGTTCTGTCTTAACAGCTTTCCAATCATCCTTTCCATTTGAGGATGTTCAAATCATTCCTCATAGTATAAGGGACTAAATGGACAGCATGTCCAATAGGTGGTACCCAATTAATGGCATAGGAAACAATTAAGTTGGGTAAGAGCAATTTTGGCATAAATGGAAGCTAATTAATGGCTAATTTGCATAATAATTAGTCAGCAGGAAGTAATTAATAAAATAACTCAAATTATCCTACCCCCCCAGTCCGGCTCTTTACGTCATAGCCAACCTTCAATTCGGAGGTGTAAGCAAACTTAATTATTAGGCAACTATACAGGTCCATTCATGTAGCACTCATGCTAGCTAACGCTAAGTACATGCATTTAACCTCCCATCAAGGTACCTGTTAACGTACTTTTATTTTCGGGCATGCGTTTATATCATTGATCACATACTCCTCACCATGCAGCTCCACTGGTTATTCTCACAATCCTGTCCTCAACATCCATCAAAGTACAGTGGACTCCACCTCCAAACAGTGACTGACTACCTCTCACCTACCATGTCAACTACACTGGAATGAGTAGATCTACTACATTCACTACTCTGAACCTCACTGGTCTTCAACCATTTGAAGAGTACACCATATCAGTACAAGCTGGTAACAGAGCAGGACTGAGTGTACCTGTGACTGGTACTGCTAGGACAGACAGTGATGGTGAGCACTCTTTGTAAATGTACATGCATTGCTAAGAACTTCTTTGCTAAGAACTTTTGTGATCTAATTGCATGCAGACAAATGTAAGTCAAAACATTGAAACTTCTGAAAAGGGGGATATGAATTCTAGCCAGCAAACACTCTTGCATGATAATGAATTACATGGGCCTATAAGCATGCTCCTTTAGTAAGTGGTCCATGCAGGAGTTGTACCGATGTACATGTGTAAAATGCATAGAACTTCAAGTCGAATAAGGTAGCATGACTGTGTTTTTGATTGTCTGCATTAGGAGGTGTCTTTATGCACTAAGTTGGTTATACCTTGTACCTAAATAGTGTCTAAAATGAAGAAAAACTTAAATCAGAATAGTATAGTCATACTGTACACACTGTACGTTTACAGTATATGCTTAATTCTTGATCCACATTTTAGCCTTGTTGAATGCTACAGGTCCTGCAAATGACAACACTGCTGTGATTGTGGGAGTGCTATTTGGAGTGGTGACTTTTGGTGTGGTGGCTGTATTGCTGGTGCTAGGAATAGTGTGTGGAGTCTGTAAACTGAGTAAAAGGAAGAAGCATCCTACATCAACCAAGGCAGACCCTACAGCTGAAAATAGGTCAGTCACACACTATAAGTGTATGTTGCACATTTGGTCCACAAATTTGGGCATGGTTCACATGCCGTTGAAATATACATCTCCAAGTGTTATGTATATTAGTAAAATTACTCTGTAAACATAATGTAACATAAGATTGGGTATATGATCCCTTTCATTCTGACTTAGGGTGGATAACATTTTTGAAAAGCTTGATGAAGGCCACTATGCTTATGTTACCGTGACAACAAGCCCAGTTTACGAAGAAGTGACAGATAAATGAGTGGTTATAAATTCTCCTTCTCTTCTACACACATTAACCTTACCGATAATGAACTTCATAAAAACTATAGACTAATGACAACACATTTTCTTCCTATTTTTATGCAATACAGTAGAACCTGTATAATATTATAGAGACCACTCAAGGGACCAAGTAATTAGGGTCTTTGTAGACAGGTGATCCTTATGTAGAGGTACAATAGTATTGCTCTAGTGGTTCCCACCTGTCTACAGTGGTCACTTCAGACAGTTGGTCCTTCTACATGCAGGTGTTTTTTATGACAGATTTCACTGCATGTATTCAAGCTTATTATGTAATGTGTAATCCCAACAATTAAATGCTGTGCATCTCAATAGTGATATAATATCTTCATGCTGCATGCATGTGGCTTCTTGTTGCATGTGCATGTATAAAAGTTACAAATTATGAGAATACATTGATTGTAAACACTGCTAAATTGTCTGGACATTCGGGAATTGTTTCAGTAACTGTAACAGTTACACTAGCTTATTCATTCATATTGATGCCGGAGAAAATCTATGGTTTAGTTTGTTTTATCTGATCCTTGCAATTGGTATCCAAACACTTGACTAGTTCCAGTCACATGGGAGTTGTTATGAAGTACTACTTCACCATGTATGTATAATAGCACCATAAAAAACTATTTACTAAGACGTTGTGCTTTCATTCATTTTTACACCGTTAATGCCAGACTACCTCGTGAATCTCCATATTAAACACTATGATAAACTTAATAGATGTTGGTATTCCGATAATGTGTATAATATTATATCAAGTGAAGCAGACCCTAATGCTGGAGACAAGTCAGTCAAACGCTATACATACATAGTTTGTGCATAAGGTATTAGTATAATCTAAGCAGCTAAAAAGTATTTTGGAATATACACCGTATAACCATTCTTGGTTAAGGCTTATGCAAAGCATGTATATTTTTTAATGAAAGGGAGTTATCACTTACGTCGTCCCTTCTGGCTTAAGATAGATGTAATTTATGAAAAGATCTGCTATACTGATGTTACCATGACAACAAGATTAGCTTATGCAGGAATAACAATTAATTCTGAATCATTATGAATAGATAATTAACTTTCTCTTCTCTTGAATACATTAACTGCATTTGATAAATACTCTTCATAAAAATTTGACTATGTGATCATTATGATGACTGGTCCCTGAGAGTTTACTTAGCTTAGCACACCCAAAATAAATGGTAAGGATAATGCATGCTATATGTTCCTCACTGTGGATTACGCAGGTATGTTATGGCCGAATCTGGCCATAACACGGGCGCTTTGCGGGTTTCACGGTATGAATTTCATTTACTCAGAATTGCGTGGGTTGGTCATGTGCCAGCAACGTGAATCAGCTTAGGAAGCTACGCGGCTAGCAAGTAAAAACACTCGACCCAACCCAACTTTACACAGCACGCTTCGTTGTCAAACTTCTAAATGTTAGTTTTTGGTTATAAAGCTTTCTTTGGAAGGCTTGCAAAGAAATGAGCGACGGTTTGCGTGCAAACTGTAGATCTTGGAAGGGTAAATC
>CAUJGJ010000242.1:2264476-2301976 GCA_963170055.1 Halisarca cf. caerulea | reverse complement strand
CTACGCCTGTACTCAGACCAGGTACTAGTTACGAAGTGGAGGTTTGGCCAGTATCTGTTGTAGGAAATGGACTGAGTATATTTAAAACGTCAAGCACTCATCAATGTATGTATATGCAACTGTAAAACAAGCCGTATTACTTTCACAGTCAGTCAAAAATTGTATTTCTTCTAACAATTATCTAGTACCTGGACCAGTGACCTCCCTCCAAGTGAGACCATCCACTACCATATTTGGACTGATCATAACATGGGGACTACCTTCTGGCAGCAACTATCCAACTCCTGTTACCTATCAACTCAGATATCGTGAGAGACCATCTAGTGGATCACCTGGTGGTTGGAGTAGTACTGTACAGAGGACTGCTACACAGAGACAGTACACTACACCTGTACTTAAACCAAGTTCCTGGTATGAAGTGGAGGTTTGGGCTGTTACTAGCATTGGAAGAGGGCACAGTGTCACGGGATCAGCAACCACATACCAATGTACTGAGTGGAGTGCCTAATTCCATCATATGTGAGTTGAAGATCCATCACCACATATTACTACGTTTCTTTCTTTTCGAAATGCAGTGCCAGACAAAGTAGAATCCATCCAAGTGAGACCATCCACTACCATATTTGGACTAATCATAACATGGGGACCACCTTCTGGTAGCAACTATCCAACTCCAGTTACCTATCAACTCAGATATCGTGAGAGACCATCTAGTGGATCACCTGGTGGCTGGAGTAGTACTGTACAGATGACTGCTACACAGACACAGTACACTACACCCGTGCTCAAACCAGGTACTAGGTATGAAGTGGAGGTTTGGTCTTTTGTTAGCAGCAGAGCAGGAACTGTAAATACAATGTTTGGTACCACAGGTGAGTCTAGGTCCTGTGAGTGCAATGTTTGGAGGCACAAGTGGGTTTGGTGTATTGATTTGCTTGCTTCATCATCAATTACTACACTAAGTATTTTTATATTGAATTTTAGCATCTGGATCTGTGCAAGCAGTCAATGTGAGGTTAAATGACACACAAATTGCTCTGGTGGTAACATGGAGGCCTCCATCAGACATCACAAATCCCACTGGATACAGACTAAGATATCACAAGACATCTTCTAGTACCTGGAGCAGTACAAGGACAGTTGGTTCACAGCAGACACAGACAGACACAATCACTGGTCTGGAGGAAGGTGGAACCTATGAAGTGGAGGTTTGGGCTATTTTCCCTAGTGGTGAAGGTATCAGAAGAAAAGTCACTGCTGAAAATATAGGTAGGATTCCATGATTGCACTAACCAGGAGGGTTTTTCTCAAAGATATTGCTATAAATTAACTGTAACTTTCATGCATGTTCAATTCTTGCAGGACAGGCTGCTATACAAATCACAGCTGTCACTACTCACTCCATTACACTGGTCCCAAATCCTCCTTCTGGAATTGTATATTATAAAGAAGTTGGCTCAAGTGCTCAACCAAGACGTGTTCCCTATTCTGATACAGTAACAATAACACAATTACAACCCAACACGGAGTACAATATCACATATTTGACTGACAATGGATTGGGAGTAAATAGAGCTGAAGCAAAACAGTTCACTCTACCAACAGGTACAATGATAGAGTTTCATATATTAGCATATGTATACATGGGGTTTAATGTTTAAAATATATCATGTATATTCTATGCAGCTGTTTCCCACTTTCTGTTATCAACTGTGTCTGCAAATTCCATTGTCCTTAAGTGGAAGGCACCAGCACGAAAGAATTTGTTGACATACCACGTTAACTTCAGTTCTCCAATGAATGGCTCTAATTTTGAGAGGACTGCATCCACTACTCTGACCCTCACTGGTCTTCATCCATATGAAGAGTACACCATATCAGTACAAGCTGGTAACAGAGCAGGACTGAGTGTACCTGCGACTGGTACTGCTAGGACATACAGTGATGGTGAGTAAAATTAATTCACTTCATGCAATACTTCACACTGTACATTGGTAGAAGTGGTCATTTTCATTGTACACATTTGGTCGTGGTGTTGTATGCAGTGTGTAATGCTTGTCTTATATATATATATATATATTATATATATATATATATATATATATATATATATATATATATATATATATACATATTATATATAATATTTATTTATTTATTTATTAATCTATCTAACTTATAGTATATAGGAAATAGTTATGCGATGGCAATTTCTGGAGTAAGTATTATACACGCACGAGACCCGAGCACCTATTCGCATGTGGGACATGTCCATGCTAATTTGGAGGTGTGAAAATTTACGTCTCTTACAGCTTCTGTTCTCAACTTGTAGTATTTACAGAGCGTCAAACAAGGGATTAAGATGTAGGTAGACACATGATTGTTTGGACGATTGTACCTTTTTGGAAAGCGTGTTTTCATCGCGACGAAGCTACTAAGGTCTTCCTAGCCCCTACTAAAAAGCGAAACACTTTGGGAGCTATGGTGGAATGCTCCCAAGATTATTTTTACATAAATTAGTTAGTGAGTTGATTTCGTATTACTGTTTCACAGGACAATTTCGCAAAGGTTTAGACTTGAACTTTAGTTTAACGCACATGAGTTTGTTTCTTGTGGAACATTATCTTTTCCCACTCATGCAGTTCCTAGGGGACAACCACGAAGTGCAAGACAGATTGAAAGTGGGAGCACTTGGATTCTGCTGACTTGGAATATACCTTTAGCAAGTGCTAGAAATGGAATCATCATCACATACATTATTGACCTGTCCAATAGAGATGCAAACCTTATTGTTAATACACCAAACCCCACCTTCAGCACTCCAGAGCTCATCACATACAACATCACAGGACTGAGTCCAGGTACAGAGTATACAGTGAGAGTGGCTGCCTCTACTGTGAATGGTACAGGAACATTTGGACCCGAATTTCAAATCATCACTTCTGATGATTGTAAGATCATTGTGTTCTTGGGTGTAATATATATATATATATATATATATATATATTATATATATATATATATATATATATATATATATATATATATATATATATATATATATATTATATATATATATATATATATATATATATATATATATATATATATATATATATATATATATATGTATATATATATACATATATAATACGTATACATGTATATCTATCTATCTATATATATATAAATTTTGTAGATATAGATATAGATATATTATTATAGTAAAGTAAATTTGAATGATATGTGCACTAACTAATATTCCTTTTGTATGACAGTTTCCAAACGAGTGAAAAGCCTCATGTTTGAACCTATGCCATTGTCAAATGGAAGTGTCAGAGTCACATGGCAAAGACCAGACAACTCCAATGGTAGAATTCTAGGCTATAAAGTTACGTATGCTCCTATTGGTGGTGATAGAAAGACATTGATTGCATTCAATGAATCCGTTATATTAACTGGCCTTCGTGAGTTACCGTTTGCTATTTCGAATTTCTAGCCAATTCAATAAGTTTATGTATCGCCAACATTTGCAGAGAATGAGGTGCCATACCACACAATAGTAAGAGCTCGTACAAGTAAAGGCTTTGGAGTAAGAGCAGGAATAATTGTATTTTCAAAGGAAGGAGGTATTTATATATTTCTGACATTGCAGGCAGGCTATTCACACTGTAATGTTCCCTTGTGCATGAGAATTTCACTTTGAATGAAATGAAATTATGACACTGACAACCAGTGCTCTGCACATTCTTTTGCAAAACCAAAATGTAGTACCCACCAAACCTGTTGGCAGTGTGGAAGCTAGCTGGAATCTTGATGGTTCTGTCCTCCTGTCCTGGCAACCACTGTCCCTCACGGAAGCTAAAGGATTTCCTTTTTACATTGTCTCCTACAAATCAGCTGATGGCAGTTCTAGAGGAAGTACTAACACTACACGTTCAAGTGTGGTAATTTCTGGTCTAAACTCTAAAGATAGCTACATTTTCTTAGTTCGAGTTACAACTGAGAATGGAAATAATACAGGAGACACAGAATACAGTAAGAATTGATTATAAGTGTGTGACTACCCACTGTAACGTGGCAATGAATGTCTACAATGTTTGTTGAATGTTCTCCTTAATATCTAGCCTTGTTGATTGCTCCAATTGCAAGAACTGTAAATGACAACACTGCCGTCATTGTGGGAGTGCTATTTGGAGGGGTAGCTATTGGTGTGATGGCTGTATTGCTGGTACTAGGAATAGTGTGTGGAGTCTGTAAACCGAGGAAGTGGAAAAAGCAACCTAGATCAACTGAGACGTCGACAGACCCTACAGCCGAGAATATGTCAGTCATACATTACTTGTGCATCTGAATGTTGCTGAAGTACCTTGACACAATACTATATTAAACTTTTATCTCTACTATATGTCTTATATAACATATATGTATACATTATATATCTATCTATATAATGTATGCATATATATACATATATATATACAGTAAATATATATATATATATATATATTTATATATATATATATATATATATATGTATATATATATATATATATATATATATATATATATATATATATATATATATATATATATATATATATATATATATATATATATATATATATATATACATATATACATACATACATATATACATGCATACATACATACATACATACATGTACATATATATGTATACACATTTACATGCATAAACATATTATGCATACATATATTCATACATGTATGCATACATGTATACATACATGTACATGTACATGCATACATATATGTGCAGCATGCATGTATGTATACATGTACATGTACGCATGTACGTGTACGCATGTACATGAACACACGTACAGATACACGTACACATATCTACATACATACATACATACATACATTTAGGTAGATCGGTAGATAGATAGATAGATAATATATAATTTTTTCATAAAATATGAGATAAATTGTCACTTTTTTCTGGTTTAGGGTGGATGCTTCTTATGAAAAAGTTGATGAAGCCAACTATGCTGAAGTTACCATAATAACGAGCCCAGCCTATGAACGAGTGACAATTAAATGAGCGATTTACTTCCTCTTTCATGCATTAACTATAGTGATTCTTCGTAAAATACATTACAACACTAATGTTAGCACTATGAGGATAGTATAATATATTATAAAAAACTTTCTCCATTATAACATGGTCATTCTCACTGTGGATGAACACTGCTTTATCCTATCATTTATGCTAGTTAACATGCAGTGAATGTGTCCTAACATTATTGCTTGTAAAGTGATTGTACTATTAATTGAGAATTAGGCCAATCAGTAGTTTTTATAGATTTTATAACTTGTTTATAATAAAGTACAGTGGACCCCTGTACTTTACTGTACCCTCTGGACCAGGCAGAATTGTTCCATTATCCAGAAAATTTCTTTATCCAGGACATACATTCCTGCTGTGCCAATAGTGGGGACGGTCTTTATGTACATTAAATGTGTGAGCAATATAAACATTGGCAGTGAATTGGATAACCTGGTTAAAATGGGAATTTTAAGAAGTAATAAGCAATGTTATTGATTTTTTTGTAGGGTAGCTATAACTGACTTTGATAAACTTGCATTTACAATGCTATTCTAATAATCAGTATGGTTTATGTACTCTTTGATTATATTAAGTGATGTGAAATTCTTATTCCTATGTCCAGAATATTCCTTTAAGTGGTATTCCTTTATACCTTAAGTAAGTAAACTCACACATACTGTAGCCAATATTGCAAGCAAGAATTGCATGCTGTATTTCTCACTTGCCAGGGAATTAACTTGTGATACTGCACACTGCTTTATCTTAAGCTGCAGTGTATGGGACCTGACATTATTGCTTTTAAAGTGATTCAGTAATTGAGAAGCCAATCGTAGTAGTTTGTCAGTCACTACATGTCTTGGAGAGAAAACTTGTTCCTGACATTGCAGCATTAAGGTGATGAAGCTGTTATACAATTCCCTCACAGCAAGAAAACGACATCTGATTGTCTATTGGGCATGCATTATAGTTCACGATCACATAAATTTGTTCAGTGATTTAGTTATAAAAAAATTATTATGAATAATATACATAAAGCCATCAAGAAAGCAAAAAACAATTACAAATATTGCAGTCTGTGTATATTATAGTTATAGGTGGGTCGACCATATATAGTCTTATATCAAAGTCTCTATTCCTGAGGTGTACCAGCTGTATCCAGTATACAGGTCTTTCCATTCTTCGCACAAACTGTATCCAGACAAACAGACGTGTACAGCAGACACTAACAAATAATTGAATCCTCTGTATATGTACTATAGAAATAGTAACTCTTATTACAGTATACTGAAAAGAGTGCAAACATCACATGTGAGCACTAACATACACAAAGAACTGCACACACGCACACACATACAGTACACATACACACCCACACCCACACACTCACACACCCCCCCACACACACACACACACTTACATACACACACACACACACGCACACACATACACACACACACACACACACACACACACACACACACACACACACACACCATGCACTCACATTCACACATGCATGTCCTCATACAAGAGTACATACTATTAGTAGTTGGTCGACATAATATTTTTTCACATTATTATGTTAATAATAGCAATAATAATATATTATATTTATTAACAATATAATAATTATTTTATATATATTAATAATATATTATACTTTTAATGATGACAATATATTATATCTTGCTTGGGAACCAATAATATGTACATGTAGCAGACAAGCATTCTTGTACAAGATAGAATCCACCATTAGAATGTACTAAATGTTTATGCAGCATAAAGTGATAGGGAGAATGAACATGAAAATGCGTGTGATATCCTCATAACTTGTATGGCTTTTCACTCTAGCAATGGTACAAACTTCTGATTGGATAAGTGCACACCAGACAACACCTGTTGATAGACAGTGAATGGTATTCAGTGACCAGTCATTGTTTCCACATAAGACTACGGTGAAGTTGTATGTAACAACTTCTATTATTTATACTAGAGGAAAGGTATTGTAGTGCAGATTGATCCTGGACCATCATAAGGATAATCAAGGATGAGAAAATGTATATAAACAGGTTATGGATTCTGATCTCTCTTGGTAAGAATAATTATAGGTCTTGTACAAGCTTCATTCCTAAAATAACTACGTAGATAGATAAGTCTAGTAGAGGGTTCTTGTATAGATGAGGTGCTTTGGACAGTTGAAACTAGGGTAAAATGTATATTGAGGTGAGTGCCCAAGGTGCCATTTAGTCAGGCCTGTAGGCTGGGGGGGTGCGTTGGGTGCGTTTGCACCCCCCTTTTTGGTTGAGAAGGCTACTTGAAAATGGATAGTTACTGAAAAAAGAACCAGCAGAGAACATTGGGACAAATACATTCTTAGTTACAGATTATTCACCTTAAAACTGTTATCCTCGATAACTACTTAAGGCTATTTTAGCTAGAATACTCAGCTAAGTTAAGACTTTTGCTGACTTCGGTAACATTTTTCGGCTGCTTCAGCGAGGATCGAGTCGTCAACAGTTTTCTTTATCTATTGCGCAACTCTAATATGGAGAATAATGCACACAAAAAAAGCGACAGAAAACGCAGTGCTTCAAGTGGTATATATTCCTAATGAATCGCTGTGCAATACCTGGTCAGTAGAGAAGAGAAATGCATCAGATTTAAATTTTGCCTCTGTAGACCATGAGCCCTCCATCAAGGGAAATACTGTCCCCACGATATACTTCAAATTAGTTATTTTAGTTAGTTACTATACTTTTGTATACTATAGATACTCAGATGTATGCTACTATTATATACTGAATGATCTTATGATGTACTATTGTAATGTGAAAAGCACCCCCCTTTATGGATACCAGGCTACGGGCATGATTTAGTACATCCCATAATTATGTATAATATTATGTGTTGTGGGATGTATAGGAATTGGCACAGTGTCCCCTCAATTAAACTCTGTTTAACCCTATATACCTCACTATAGCCTTATGCATGTACACAGCCCTCCAAAAGAAAGTTTACAGTGACGTCATGATAGAAAATGGCGGGAACAATGAGCACAATAAAGAGGACTGATTTATCGTCACCATATAAAGTATTGGTGAATAATTATTACCAATGGTGCCTGAAATGTTGAGGAATATAGGGCAATTGTAAAAAATGACTTTTCTCCTCCTTAACGGTTAATATGCTTGACTATATATGTTCAGGCATGCTGTCGATAAGATCATCGTGAATTTATGCGTATTTTGATCCTCCTGCAAAAAGAAACGCTGCCACAGCTTAGCAAAGGTCTTAGGCCAGTCATCTTGAATCAAACATGGCAAAACATCCGACACTTACTCCACAGGATAAAGATCAGCAATTTTTGGGGTCCTCTTATAGCAGATTCAAATTATCGCTCTCACCAACAATACTTTCGTGCTAAAGTTTAACCTAGTGAAGCAAGAAAAATGATAGGTAACGTTATATTGGTGTGAGATTTGATCGTTTGGGTAATTAAAAGCAATTAATTGGTTCTCTAAAATGGCTCAGATGAAGCAATATGGTTCAGTGTCGACTGTACCCCGGCCTTGTTCTCCTTATCAAGTGCCAATAACCTGTTCCATAACCAAACGGATCCGGAATACCCTACACCTTTAAAATAGGCTATTGAGAATGCAGGAAGCCTTGAACATAGCGCTGGTGTTGCAAAGTATCTATAGCTACCTGTGCAAATTCATGAAAATTCACGAAGACAATACCTGCATTTGTGCAACATCTCCTCGTTGGAGTGCTTTCAACTTTGACGACTTAGATGTTCTAGAACAGCACATATTGGCTCTTTAGCAATGGAAATAAAAGAAATGCTATCGAAAACAGTATACATTAGTATCTCTTTTGAAAGATAGATTCTCAAAATACAGTTTTAAGTAGGTTTTCAAGTATACATCGTTGCCGCCATTTTTTCATGACGTCACTGTTAACTTTCTTTTGGAGGGCAGTGTATAGTCCTATGCTGGTCTATATAGCCCCGGTTGTATCTGTCTTTCCCTTTGCCCAGCTAGCCTTGTTTCTGTATATTACATATTATCCCATGGCCGGCTGCAAGTCCTTTTGGAGGATGCTCTTTTGATAAAGCCTTCTTGAATGGTTTTGCATGTGTCAACCCTATAACATTTCACCATAAGGCTTTCATACACTCTTAAATTGCATGATATGGAGTAGCTTCGAACCCTGAAAGGGAGGGCATCTCGACAATCAACATAGTCCTCTCTAAACCCAAGATGTCTGAATAGAGGAGGTACATTGTGGACATTTTGAAATATTTTGTGTGTATTCGCTGGAAAGAAAGTATAAAACTACTGTACATAAGCCTCTATTATAGTAATTTGATGTTAAATTTCAATATATACATGATAAGTATATATAGCTGAGGACCTGTCTTCAATACTGCCAAGATCAGCTCAAACATTTGGTCACATATTTTCACATTCCTGTGGTATTAATTGAATTGCAGACCAAATAAGTGTGTTTTATGTATGTTTACATGCAGTGGTAGATGCAGTGAGATATGTGTAATGTGCGTATCCCGGTAGGCTACGTACTGTGGGCTTATATCTTAGATCACCTGGATTAGGCAAGCTTTTAAAATATTATGTTTTTTGTAAGGTTAAATTTGGCTGTACATACAGGACCACCATAATATATAATCATGCATGCACCATTTACTTGGTATATATATGCATAGCTAAGCTGTATTATACGTAATAGTAGCCAGCATTTATATATAAAGGAGAATGACTTAATAAACTGCCACTGATTTGTATTGACACTAAATTAGGTTGCAAACTTCATCAAATTAATAGAAGAATTATGATTATCATGATATGTCTTGATTCACTGATTCACTGCACAATACAATTACTATTGTATATGAAGCTTCATAGCTAAATTATACTCATAGATTGACCTCTAACGGGCCATGAATTGCACTCTATCTGTTTAATTGAACAGTAAACTACACCTATACATACCTTCTATTATATATATATATATATATATATATATATATATATATATATATATATATATATATATACATATATATATATATATATATATATATATATATATATATATATATATATGTATATATATATATATATATATGTATATATATATATATATATATATATATATATATATATATATATATATATATATATATATATATATATATATATAATATATATATATATATATATATATATATATATATATATATATATATATATATATATATATATATATATATATATATATATATATATATATATATATATATATATATATATATATATATATATATATATATATATATATATATATATAATATATATATATATATATATATATATATATATATATATATATATATATATATATATATATAAGGAGTACAGCAAGGCGACCCTCTCGGCCCTTTACTCTTCTGCTTGACAATCCATGATCTAATCGTCAACCTTAAGTCAGAGTTCAAGGTATTTTATCTTGATGATGGCACTTTAGGTGGCTCAGTGGAGGAGGAGAAATCCGACTTCCTTTATTTGGAAAGAACAGCCAGAGAGTTGAATCTCTTCCTCAACCACAGCAAAAGTGAAATCATTTGCGTGGATGAGACTACCAAGCAGGAGATGCTGTCAATGTCACCTAATCTCCATCCGACAGATCCCTCCCTTGCCACCCTTCTCGGATCTCCTATAGGGGGACTAGAGGCATTGAATGAGGACTGGGAGTCAAAGATCAGCCACCTTAGAAACCTGGGGGATATGTTGAAGCTTTTGCAGGCACATGATGCCATCTGCCTTTTGCGCAATGCTCTATCAATGCCAAAAGTGCTCTACGTTCTTCGTACAGCCCCCAGTTTTCTCTCTCCTTTACTCGCATCTTTTGACTCTGTCCAGAAGTCTCTACTGGAGTCTATTTGTAACATTCAGCTATCTGAGCATGGGTGGCTTCAAGCCTCCCTCCCCATCAACTCAGGGGGCTTGGGAATTAGAGGTGCTGTTCTGCTGGCACCCTCTGCCTTTCTGGCTTCTGCTGCGGGCAGTGCCTCTCTTTCTCAGGCTATTCTTCCACCTTATTTTGCCCCTGTGTGGCCATCCCCCTCCTCAGAAGCTGCAATTGTTCAATGGAAGAGCCTTACAATCAATACTGTAGATCCACCCTCAGGAGGATCAGTCTCCAAACAGAAAGCCTGGGACACTCCTATTGTTGATGGCCAATTCTCCTCACTTCTTGCTATTAATTCAGACAGCCCTGCTGCCTTGGCCCGCCTCCATGCGTCCTGTCAAAAGGAGTCTGGAGCTTGGCTGACAGCACCTCCTGTGTCTGCCCTTGGCCTGAAGATGGCTAATGAAACTATCCGCATTGCAGTTGGCCTGCGTTTGGGGGCTCCCCTGTGTGCTCCTCACAGCTGCTCTCTTTGTGGAAAGCCTGTAGATGTCCTGGGGACCCATGGTCTAAGCTGTCGCCAAAGTAAGGGCAGAATTCCACAACACAATGGGTTGAACACTATCATCAAGCAAGCCCTGGCTTCAGCTCATATCCCCTCCATCCTCGAACCACAGGGCCTTGTCCGTTCCGACAACAAACGACCCGATGGCCTTACCATAATTCCTTGGGCAAATGGCCGTCCCTTGGTGTGGGATGCTACAGTTTGGGACTCATTTGCACCCAGCTACATTGCTCTGTCAGCCTCTGCTGCAGGTTTGGTGGCTGGGCGTGCTGCCAGGAGGAAGCGGGAGGTTTACAAGGAGTTGTCCGTAAACCACATCTTCACTCCAGTAGCCTTTGAGTCTACAGGTGTGTTTGGGAAGGATGCCCTTACACTAATTAAAGATATTGCTCACCGTTCCAGATTGATTACTCATGACCAATTGTCTTACCTGAAACTTTGTCAACGATTAAGTATCTGTATCCAAAACTTTAATTGTGCTTCAATTCTTGGTTGCTCACATGTACAATGATCTTTCTTTAAGTTTTTTTTGTCTGGTTGCCTGTTCTTTTGTTTTCTGTTTTCTTTTGCTTTTACTATGTATATTTAATCATTGGAAGAAAAAAAAGAAAAAAAAAAAAAAAAAACAACAACAACAACAACAAATATATATATATATATATGTATATATATATATTTATATATATATACACGCACTTGAGCATGCACGCACACATACATATGTACACAAGTACACACCATGCAGGCCATGATTATTAGTCCAAATGCATCCTCTCTTCCAAATAATATCATGCACAGCACATGCTTACATGTAATGCACACAAGCACGAACGCATACGTGCATGCATGCATACACACATACACACACAAAACACACACATACACATACACACACACGCACACACACACATACACACACACACACACACACACACACACACACACACACACACACACACACACACACACACACAAGAACACAGACACACACATGTACATACACACACACACACACACAAACATATGCACACACACACACACACACACACACACACACACACACACACACACACACACACACACACACACACACACACACACACACACACACACACACACACACACATGCACACACACACACACATGCACACACTACACACACACACACACACACACACACACACACACACACACACACACACACACACACACACACACACACACACACCTTGAACCTTGAACCTTGAATACAGCTGTCATTGTTGAGGATGCAGTCCCATGTTGAGTGGGATAAGACCTTTGAGTGCAGTGACTGCAGCTTCAATTTTATCATGTTCTGTGACACTTATGTCTCTTCAGATCACCTTGTCTCCTGAACGTCTTACCACAATTTTGACAATTGAAGGCTGTACCTGTTAATACTATTTCTGGGACTGATGTTTGAGGGGCTCTCCCTCTTCTACTTCTCTTGCTGTCACACTTATATCTTTTGAGATATCCTGATCTTCTGAATGTCCGTTGGCATTGATCACAATTGAATTCAAAGATGGATGTTGGATGGGATGCTGTTCCGGCCATGCATTTCTTTCCTTCTTCTTCAATGCGCCGATTTATCTTTTGGTTCATCTGTTCATGGCACAGGTCATACCAGCACTTCTTATCTTGTGGTAGCTTATACCAATCACCAAGGATAGATAAACATGACATGTCTTTCTCCACTCTATCCTTCCACCTTAGCTTGACACCATGGAATGGTCTTGCCTTATCTAATTGCGAACGGCCAAAGAGAGCTAGCTTGCTTGGGCATTCTGTTATGTGACATTCTGGCAATATGTCCCAACCATCTGAGTCATCTCAGTATGGGAATTTCTTCAATTAATTCATTCATCCCAAACATTTCTCGTATCTTTGATGACGTAATATTTTTCATCTCGTTGTTTGTCACATGTGATACCAAACATGCCCCTGAGGCAGGAGTTGTGGAAGATTTTTAACTTGTTGGTGTTGATGCATTTGGTTGCCCAGGCTTCAGAGCAATGTAGCACAGTCCCGTGCAAGGACAGCTGCTTTAAACACGGTGTGTTTGGTGGTGACTGATAATGACCTGTCCCAAAAACTGACTTCCTTACCCTACCAAAAGTTTGTGAGGCTTTGGCTATACGCTGTGTGATATCCTCATCCACTCCTCCATTGCAATGTACCACAGGTCCTAGATACTTGAACTTTTTCACCATTTCAACTGTTCCGACTGGGAACTGGAGGTCTGCCTGTCTCTCCAGGTTGTCACCAGCTACCATTACTTTGGTTTTGATAGATTTCTGGTAAGGCCCCACTGTTTTTGTTTGGCATGAGTAATCTTATCTGCAGAAGCACCAATGATGGCAGTGTCAACAGTGAATTCCAAATCATTCCATTTCCCAACACTACATGTGTTTGGGAGATTATGACCCAACTATATTGTCCATCCACATGATCAAGTATTGACACCCCATCTTCTATGCACATGTCTCGCCATATATCACAAGGTTCAAAAACAGATCAAAGAGAGTAGGCACCATAGTGCATGCTTGATGTAGGCCATTGGACACATCTATCTTGCCCTGCAGAAGATCTTCATTGATCTATATTTCTGCTGTCATATCTTCGTGAAAGGACTTGACTATGCTTATCATACTTGGAGGACATCCATACTTTGCCAGGGCTCTCCACATTGCTTCTAGTGGTATAGACACTGTCATATGCTTTCTTCAAGTCCACAAAAACTATATACACTAATTCTTCATGCTCCCTTGTTTTTCAATTAACTGTCTGGTACAGAAAATCATGTCCAAGCAACCCCTGCTCTCTAGAAACCCACATTGCTGCTCCACAATCTTTGCATCAGCTACCACCTGCAATCTCTGCTCCACTATGCAAACAAGGCCTTTCCCAAGGACATTCAATCAGACAGTAGGCTGATGCCTCGCCAATTGTCGCAGACATTCAAATCACCCTTCTTAGGGATAGCCACAAGCACAGTATCCACCCACTCTTTGGGTACTTTCTCATTCTCCCACACTTTCCTAAACAGCTCTAAGATAAAATCTCCAAACACTACACCCACATGTTTTACCAGTTCCGGAGCCAAACCATTGTTCCCTCCAGCCCTGTTATATATATTATACTCTTTAGGGAACCGAGAGCTTCATCCAGTTCCTTCATATTTGGTGGCATGTACAGCTCTTCATGAACTGGTGTTTGCCTCACATTGCTGATTTCCTCGTTGTCAAATTGATTTACTACATTAAGAACCTTCACAAAGTGCTCCCTCTATCTCACTCAACATTCTGCAGCTAACTTGCGTGGTGAACCATCCTTCTTCTTTAGAGCTCTAGGCATAGCTAGGTTGCATTTCCATCGTAGATTGTTATAGTTGCTTTATACGTACCCTTCCATGCTGATCTTGCCCTGCTCATCCGATACTCAATCTCTGCTGCTTTTGCTTGAAACCATTTGTTTTCCACTTGTCTAATTCGGTACTGTGCTCTTCTGTCTTATATCGGTTTCCCTGTCATGTTCATTCCTAGATGACAGCCAAGCTCTCATCAGCTCATTCTGTTTATTTATGGTTGTTCTGATAATGTGCTCCCTCTCCAGAAACCAGTCAGCTATTTTCCTACCTTTGGGGAGGAAGGACCTCCTGTGCTACCTCTTTGGTTGCATTCACAACGGCTTCCTGCTTTTCCTGTATAGATGTACTTCCTGGCCATCTTTCTGTTAGGAGCTCTGTCATTTTGGTGTTTAACAAGGACCTCACGGCTTCCTTCTGGACATCGTTCACATTCAGAAGCCGTGGTTCTGCTGAGGTGCTCTTCTTCTTTCTGAAATAAGCCTTATGTACATGCAACCTTACTCACACCATCCTGTGGTCAGACCAACATTCAGCACCCCTCATCACTTGAACGTCAACACATGTCTTCCTCTTTTGATTTGTTTGATTGATTTGTTTAGACATGCTTAATTGGCATATTAAAAGCAGAATCGATGGGGTTGAATCTCAATCTTAATTAATCTTAGGTTGGTTTTAAATTACCATACAATAATAATATTTTTAGACGTGATGGTAATGTCCATTGCATATTCAGAAATGTCTGACCAGTACCTGTATGCCTGGGTGAGTTATGGACATTTGTGGAATTGTACAAAAATATTTTTTTCGAGCTCTTAAAATGGAATGCTCAGCTGTGACATTACTAATACTTAGATGTTACCCATATTCTTTCAAAAGTATAATAAGACGAAAAAATTCAATTTGATGTTCAATATAATTAAACCTATAGCAGATTGTCACCAATGACATAGGCTTGTATGTATGTAGCATTATCTTGTACATGTAGTAAACTTCTACTGTCACTGCGTGTTTATTTATGCTTTGTACACATTTAATTCAACATGCATTGTCATTTACCTGGTGCCTGCAATTATGTTGTCATGTATTAGTTTCTAACAGTTACTATTAGTACTCCCTTAAATTGAATGCAGTAATACCAACTAACACCGCATTGATATTCCATGATGGAAAAAATGTAACAAACAAGAGAATACAAGTTACACATGGAGAACGATTGCATGTTATTTGTAGAGGTGGACGAGATCCTAACTGGATGATGGGAGCTAACAATCTAGTTACTGGTACGTCTGTCAATGTGTATCAGATTATGAGTCCAGTTTCTTCTGTTCTGGTCATCAACTCAGTGAAGCCTTCCAATGTTGGCACGTACACATGCCATATCGGCAGAATTCAGGAAAGTGTGACTTTTGGTGAGTCTGTGATTTGATACTAATGAAAGAACACATTGACATGGTTTAATTTGTGAAGCCACAATATAATGATTTTCTATGTACATATATAAATGAAATACACTTGTACAGTAGTCCCATCTACAGCTACAACCAGTACGCCTCAGCCACCACTACCCTCCAAGATTCAAGGAGTTGTTGTTAGTAGAACTGTACAAGGTTCATCTCCAGCTTTAAGAGTGTCATGGAGTGCAGTCAGTGGAAGTGGTATCACCTACACTGTATGTTACAGTACAACTAGTGGAACACAGTCTGATCCTCCATCAAATGCTAACTGTGGTACTAGTGGAATCACTGGTACATCTACCACCCTGGGTTCACTTAGTAGAGGAACAACCTACTACTTCTGGGTGGCAGCTGTGTCATCAGGTGGACGAGGACCATACAGTGACAGGAGACATAGCATTACTTACAATGGTAAGAGTTAACAAATTTTGAGTGTGATTCAGAAAGTGTTTTGATAGAACATTACTGCATGAGCTCTGACCTTGAGCTACAAGCTATATTAATACCATTATATAATCAACTATCTTAAATCTTAAATAGTATCAGTATATATCTATACATTCTGGGTTTATATATGGTAAAAAAAGTATATAAACGTATCACTATACAACATGCATAACAATTATATTATATTGCCAAATTCTCACCAGCACCGGGATCTGTGGCCTCCTTCCAAGTCAGATCATCCTCTACGATATTTGGACTGATCATAACGTGGGGACCTCCTTCTGGTAGCAACTATCCAACTCCTGTTACCTATCAACTCAGATATCGTGAGAGACCATCTAGTGGATCACTTGGTAGTTGGCGTAGTACTGTACAGAGGACTGCTACACAGAGACAGTACACTATACCTGTACTCAAACCAGGTACTAGGTATGAAGTGGAGGTTTGGGCTGTTTCTAGTATTGGAAGAGGGCAAAGTCTCACAAGAACAGAAACCACATACCAATGTACGGAGCTAGTAGATGACCTATTCCATCAGCTGACATGCTGATGATACCCCACCCTATACTCAGTTTGTTTCTTTTCACTATTATGTAGTACCTGGTCAAGTCACCTCCCACCAAGTGAGACCATCCACTACCATATTTGGACTGATCATAATATGGGGACCACCTTCTGGTAGCAACTATCCAACTCCTGTTACCTATCGACTTAGATATCGTGAGAGACCATCTAGTGGATCACCTGGTGGCTGGAATAGTACTGTACAAAGGACTGCTACACAGAGACAGTACACTACACCTGTCCTCAAACCAGGTACTAGGTATGAAGTGGAGGTTTGGGCTTTTGTTAGCAACAGAGCAGGAACTGTGAGGACAATGTTTGGTACCACAGGTGGGCTAGATGTGTTGGTTTGCTTGGTTCATCATTACTTATGCATATGTATTGTATTGGTTTTCAGTATCTGCACCTGTGCAAGCACTCAATGCGAGATTGCATGGTAAACAATTTGCATTGACGGTAGCATGGAGGCCTCCAACAGACATCACAAATCCCACTGGATACAGACTAAGATATCGCAAGACATCATCTAGTATCTGGAGCAGTACAAGGACAATTGGTTCACAGCAGACACAGTACACAATCACTGGTCTGGAGGAAGGAGCTACCTATGAAGTGGAGGTTTGGGCTACTTTCCGTAGTGGTGAAGGTATCAGAAGAAAATTCACTGCCAGAACTACAGGTGGGATTACATGCACTTACCATGAAGTCTTTCTCTTTGCAATAAGTTATAGATTAGTGCTCAGTTCTTGCAGTGCATGTGTGTGCATGTGTTTGAGTACATGTAAATAAGTGGGTGTGCATGCATACAAACACGTTTGAACAATGTATTTATCAGTTCATTTCACAACTGAGAATGGGAATTATTAAGATTATAAGGGAGACATTGACAACAGTAAGGAACAAGTTTCATAATGTGTCAACACATAGGCCTTCTTTCCTCCTTACGTACATCTACAGTGTCTGTTTCATTCTCAATTATTGTTCAGCCTTGTCAAGTGCTCCAAGTCCTGCAAATGACAACACTGCCATGATTGTGGGAGTGCTATTTGGAGGGATAGCTATTGGTGTGGTGGTTGTATTGCTGGTGCTAGGAATAGTCCACTTCCTCAGTTTGCAGACTGTCTGCAAACTGAGGAAGTGGAAGAAGCATCCTACATCAACTGAGACAGACCCTCCAGCTGAAAACAAGTCAGTCACACTATATAACTGTATGTTGCACATTTGGCCATCCACAAATGAGTATAATGTACAATAAACATGGCTCAAATCTCCAAGTCTTATGTATGTATGTATAAAGCCATACATGCAATATACACCTGGTTATTCATATGTTTTTGAAAGAGGACACACATTTAATTTCCTTTCAGGCTTAGGGTGGATGTCATTTATGAAAAGGTTGATGAAGCCTGCTATACTGATGTTACCATAACAACAAGTCCAGCTTATGAAGAACTGACAATCAAATAAGTAATTCACTTCCTATTCTCTTCTGTACATTAACTACACAGTAAAATGCACTGCATAAAATTGACTAAAGATAACATTGAGGGGTTATCTAAGTTCTGTATAAACTAAGAATGTGATAACATGCAGGACAATCCTATCAATTTCTGTGTATCTCATTATCATTCATTGCATATGGCTTCTTGTTAAGTACTACATTTGCATAATAATAATATCATGAAATTGTATAACAAATACTGCAAAAGAGGGTACAGAAACACACACACACACACACACACAATTTATATCACAAATACGCATATTCATGCATGCACACACACTCATGCCCACACTTTTAACTTGTATAACTTATAGCTTGAAGTACCGCACCTGTAGTATGCACAGTGCCGCGCATTGTGGCCCCCTATGTTAGTCCCCAAAGGGGCATAATTGCGAGTGCAGCCATCAAACATCAGTGAGGGAGAGAGCCCCGCTGGATATGGGCCCAGCTCCCCATATATTATAGTGAGACGAAAAGTATACTTGCACCATAGATAGTCTATACTAGGTATGTAGTATAAAATATCTATGCTTGCACCAAGCACAAGGCCGCGATTCCACTAGCTCCTGATGGTTTGGCCATGCAATGCAGCATCACTGCATAGAGACTTTTGATATATACCCATTCCTTTACAGATAATTCTATTGACATACGGAGGTGTACCTTTAGCATAGAGCAATGGCAATTCTGTCATTTTTGTTGAGTTGCAATCATGCACACATAGAAATCATGCATTCCCATCTATGTTAAAAGGGGTCACTTCATGGTTATGGTCGAATACTCGATTTACTCATAATTTTGATGCGTATTCCACAAGCAATCCAAGATTGGTTGTTGATGTTTGTGTTGTGAATAATAACAGAGATATGGGCATGATGTTTGTCAGAGTGGGCTACTGTCATAAGTGAGAAACGGGCAGTTTTGTACCAATTTCCGGTAGTTAATGGCAGGTTTAGAGGAAATGTTAGCACTAAAAATTCAAGTGTGCTTATTAGCAGTCTAAACTCAAAGGTTGTCTACAATGAATAATATGATATTCTAATATTAGGGTGTTAAATAAGTAGTAATTAATTTCCACATAAATATACTTAACATGCATAATATGTAGTTCTTTTGTATTGTTTGCTCTCACTTCCCTGATCATGTGGTTGTTATTTATAGTTTCTTGCAATTATGAGGCTTGTCACAGATGCCCAAAAATTATAATTCACAGACATATGCACCCACATTACACACACACACACACACACACACACACACACACACACACACACACACACACACACACACACACACACACACACACACACACACACACACACACACACACACACACACACACACACACACACACACACACACACACACACATGTACACACACACACACACACACACACACACACACACACACACACACTGCACACACACACACACACACACACATACACACACACACACACACACACACACACACACACACACACACACACACACGAACACACACACACGCACACACACACACACACACACACACACACGCACACACACACGCACACACATGTACCCTGCATATGTGCAGTGTGTATTCGTATGCGTACATTAGATGTAACATAATACAATGGCTTGTTCCAGCATCAATTGGCATGACTACAGGCATTTTCGCATGAGAAAGAATGCACCATTCATAATTGTCTTTGTAGGACAAAGTGATAGTGAAACTGAACCTGCATGACATTTGATAACCCAGCAATCTGTGAGGCTGCTTACTCAAGTGGTATGCACACCTCTAATTAGACATCTGATATCCAAGACAACTTGAGACTGTAGGCAGCGAAGAGATACAGGTAAACAGGATCAGCGGGTAAATAATATTCGTGGTTACAGTCTAGGGAGGTTTTTAACCAAGAGGCTATTACTCTAGATACCCAGTAAAAAGCGTAGAGTATATAAGGCCAGGCAAAGTTAATTCCCAGTTTATCGTTTCTGCCCGCATGTGATTTGGCTTGCGCCTGATTATTTTTATTATTCATTATTTATGGTTATGTGATCAAAGATGAGTCTAGCCATAACTACCTTAGTGCTTTCATTTATTTGTGTGTAAATATGATATTAATATGTATGTGTAGTTGCACATGTTAGTTTATCTTAGAACTAAATTAATGATATATTAATACCCTCATTTGTTTCTTTTTATAATTATTGTTTGCATCAACTTGAAGGTTCTATTGTAATGATCAAAGTGTACAAATATGTATTGTAATAAAAAAATAAGTGCATTTCAATAAAAATGAATAATGAAACATGCCCCCACATGCTAAAATTAAGAAGGCTTGACGATAAACTGTGAATCAATTTTGCTTGGCCTAAGGTAAGTCAGATCGATCAGTCCTGGTCCACCAATCTACATTGAAAGCCTACATACATGATGTACTTGAACAGGCTAGGGATTCTGATTTCTCTTGGTAAGCAAAGAACTTGTAATGTGATCACTTTTGATGATTTGTATAGAAATTTGGATGTTTAATGCCTTATGCCGAAGATATAGTTGAACTGTGCTCCGGTATCTATTGAGGAGAAAATCTTGCCTTTTGTGTGAGTTAACATGCAGTGTAGAGCATTATAGACTGAATACTGTTCTTAATGCATCAATTTTTTGTAAAATGTGCATGAACTAACACTACATTTTTAAGGTGGAGTAACAGTAGCATTGTGTACACTATTACATATAAATCAACATTCAGTAATGAAGGTATTTGCTCATATAACAAAACTGCATGCTTTAACCTTAACAATAGATTCACCCTATTTTGTATATTCTGTTTTGATGTGTGAACAATATAAAGGTAATGTAATATGTTTGCATAATAAGTTTACATTTCTGCACTCAACACGTCCACAAAGATCTTATCCAGTGAATAAATTGGCAGATTCAAAAGTTTTTACACAAACAACTTCAGTCCATGTTGGATCTACCAAATGGCCGTACTGTTCTAATATTTCTGTGTCAAATGGTTCCTACAGTGGTAGCTAATATTTCACTGTGTGTCCATTTCAAATTTACTTTTGTTCCTGTTATGTGCCAGGTTCTTGTAGTTATTGCAAAGACAAATATTAGTAACACATACACATAAAATCAAAAGGTCATAATGCATTGGTAAAAATATAGTGTTGTCCTTTGTCAACAATTTAGCCTGGTATTATAGTGTGTGTGTGTGTGTGCACGCGCGGCGCCCTACAGAGAGTGTGCGTGTGCGATTGATTGCCTACGGATTAAGTTATTTACCGCTTTATACCAGTGTTGTGTATATGCTTCCATTACACAAACAAATGCAGTACGCACCAAACCTATTATTGGCATGCAGTGTGAAGGCCACCAGGTTTCCTGATGATACTGTTCTCCTATCCTGGCAACATTTGACATTCACGGAAGCTAAAGGATTTCCTTTGTACATTGTCTCCTATAAATCAGTTGAGGGCAGTTCTAGAGGAAGTGTTAACACTACAAGTTCAAGTGTTGTTATTAATAGTCCAAAATCTAAAGTTGGCTACATTTTCTCAAAGGCCGCATGGTCTGAAGAGTGTGTAACCATGCACCCAGGCCTGCTACAATCTACATGTACAGTGTCCATTTCATTCTCTGTAAACAGCTTTTCTGAATGTTCCTGTAAATGACAACACTGCAGCTGTGAATGTGGGAATGCTATTTGGAGGGGTAGCTATTGGTGTGGTGGCTGTATTGCTGGTGGTAGGAATAGTGTGTGGAGTCTACAAACTGAGGAAGTGGAAGAAGGAACCAGCGTCAACTCAGGCAGACCCTACAACCGAAAATAAGTCATTCTCAAACAGATAATTTAGGTACATGTTGCAGATTTAGTCCAAACACAAATTCGTACAAATTCATGCCTGAAATGCACCCTACATCATTATGTTGTTAAAGGAGAGATGTGAATACTTCCTTTTTTATTTTAGGATGGATTCCATATACATTATGGTTGATGAAGCACTATATGCCGATGTTACCATGACAACAAGTCCGGCTTATGAAGAAGTGAAAATCAAATAGGCGTTCGTAAACATAGTCTGTAACTTTTAGCACACATTACAGACCATGCAGCCCTTACTGTTTTAAATCAGTTACATTGCAGCCTGTGTGTATCTCATAAATTTAATAGACTAATGAATCTTTACAACTTAGAGTGTTATTTATACCTTAATTTTCTTTATAATACTAACACGCTGTGTTTCTCATTAGCCAGGAGATTGAAGCTACGCACTGCTCTATCTTGTGCTGGCTTGCGTATGGTGTATGTGACCTTACATAATGGCTTGTCAAGTGATTCACAAATTGAGAAGCTATAATCGATAGTTGGTCAGTCACTACATGCCTTGGAGAGAAAACATGTTGTTCCTGACATTGCAAGGATTAAGTTGAGAAAGCTGTTATAAATGTTTCACAAAAAGAAAAGGGCATCTGATTTTGTACTGGATAATATGTATATTGTTCACGAACACATATTTGCTCAGTGCCTTCTTTATTAACAATATTAAGTATAGTTTACATAAAGCCATAAAGCAAGGGAGAAACAATTGCAAATATTGTGGTTTATGTATAATAGGTGGGTCGACCAAAGGTAATATTTCATCAAAGTCTCCATTCTTGAGATGTACACGCTATATATAGTACACAGGTCTTCCCATTCCTCACGCAACCTAGCTGCATCCAAAAATCAGACATGTAGAGTAGAAACTACAAATAATTAAACCATGCATAATCTACTTACAATAGGAATGGTAACTGATATAGCAATAATAGTGAAGAAAGTGTAAACATTACACGTGCACACAGTCATACACATTGAACTGCACACACTCACATACATACAGTAGACATACACACACGTACACCCCCACACACGCATACATACATACACACACACACACACACACACACACACACACACACACACACACACACACACACACACACACACACACACACACACACACACACACACACACACACACACACACACACACACACACACACACACACACACACACACACACACACACACACACACACACACACACACACACACACACACACACACACACACACACACACACACATGCTCTTCATGCACTCACATTCACACAATGACATTGTATGTTCTCATGCAAGAGTACATAGTATATTTATTTATAGACGTATACATTTGCACAGTATATTTATTATCTCATATGGGTAGGATCGGAACCAATAATACTGTACGTATATTTAGCACACAAGCATTAATAATTATTATGGAATTGTTTATAGGATAATGTGATAAGGAAAGTGAACATGAAAATGTAATATCCCAACAATCTGTGTGGCTGCTCATTGGTGGTAGAAAATTCGAATTCCGATTGGATGAATGCACACCAGACAACACCGGTTGGTATGCAGTGAGTGAAGTTCAGTGGACAGTCAGTGTATCCACATACATGGAGTAAGCCTACAGTGAAGTTGTATACAACTGGTGGAGTTTGTAGAGGAGTCGTGTTGTCACTTAGATTGATCCTGGACCATCATAAGGGTAACCAAGGATGATAAAATGCATATAAACGGGCTATGGATTCTGATCTTTCTTGGTGAGAATAATATATAGGTCTTGTGCAAACCTTAATTCCTATAAAATACATTGGGCCCAACTTAATCGCATATCAGTTAAGGAATCTTCTAGTTAATGGAGTGTAATCTCTAATACGGAGTCGTTTGCATATATGCATGTAGTAAAAGAACTGCTTAAAGGAATACCACTTAAAGGAATATTCTGGATACAGGAATAAGAATTTCAAGTCACTTATATTCAAAGAGTATCCAAAACATACTGTCAATGCAAGAGATATATTCCAAGTTAGTTGCTGCCTTGCAAAGAAAAGTCAATAACATGGCTTGCTACGTATGTACCTCTTATAATTCCCATTTGAAACAGATTATTCAACCCCCTGTACTACGTATGTAATTTTGTTTATAATTATTCTGTACATACATACATTCATGCATATAATAATAAATACAGTCCCACTATTGGCATAGCAGGAATGTATGATCTGGATTAAGGAATGATCTGGATAATGGAATAATTTTGCCTGGTTCGGAGGGTGTGCGATTAAAAGGGGCCCACTGTAACTAGGTAGATAAGTCTAGAAGAAGGTTTTAGTATCCATGAGGTGATTTGAACAATGATTCTTTCAATTATAGAGTAAAATGCATAATGGCCGGAGTGACTACCCAATGTGCAAATTTGTACATCCCATATGTATGTATTGAAAGATGTAGGAATTGACACAGTGTACACTCAGTTCACATTAACTCTGTCTAGCCTCATTCACCCATCTAGCCTTATTTATGTATTGCCCTATGCTTGGTAGCCTTATGCTTGTCTAGCCTTATGCTGGTCTAGCCCTGTACCCATCTTGCTCTTTACCAACCTAGACTTGTTCCTGTTTCCCAACTTACCCTTGTTCTAATATAAATTGTCTTAATTGGATGATGTTTTTCAATAAAACCTTTTTGCATTATCCTGTGTCAATCCTATAAACCATTTCACCATTAAGGGGTTTCCATACACGCTTACCGCTTATATACAAAAATATGGAGTAGCTTTGATCCCTGAAAGGAGGGCATCTTGACAATCAAGAGAGTACTCTTCAGTCCCAAGATGTCTGAAATATAGGGGTACATTGGGGACATTCTGAAGTAATTCAGATTGTATTATGTATTCGCTTGAAAGAAAGTATGAACTACATAAGCATGTAATGCCGAGTTTCACAGTAGTTGTTGGTTATAAGTACTCCTGCATGCACAGTACTTTTTTAGAGATGAGGACCTGTCTTCAATACTGCTAGGAGTCAAATATTTTGCCACACATGCATTTTTGCATTCCTGTAATATTAATTGCATTGTAAAACTTATGTATGCTTACATGATACTTACAATACTAGGAATCATGGTAGCTGCATGCATGTAATACAGCATGCTAAAGAGAGTGCATTTAAACTTCACATGTATACACAGTTGATATACACACGGAAATGCACACACACGCGCATGCCCGCATGCATGCACTTGCGCATGCATGCACGTACATGTGCATGCACACATGTATGCATGCATGTTCTCATACCAGAGCCGATAGTACTGTGTAATATTGCATACATTCCCACAGTAAGAATTGTCACATATAATACAATGTCTGGGAACTAATAGTATATATAGCACACAAGCATCCTTAAAAAAATTGTTTATGTAAGACAATGCATATGGGACATGTCCACGCTAATTGATAGGACCTGGTGTGAAATTTACGTCGAATTTTCTAAGGTTTGTTCTCAGCCTGTGTGGGCTGAGAGGGATCACTAAACACTTTTCTAAGAGAACAACACGCGAACCTTTCAATAATAACCGTTTCGAAGGCTTTCTGTCCTTCAACGGTGAAATATGACCGGTTGCTGACCCCTACTTGAGACTAAAATCGCTTGGGTGCAAAGCACAGGAACACCTCAAGGATGAGTAAGCTGGTACAACACTATACCACAAGATTTACTAAAATCTCCGTGCATAAGATCTAGCAGCTCCTTACAAAACTCGAGTAATGGCAAAACAGGGCTTACCGGCAAAATTTCCTATGCCCATAACTTCGAACACGAAGTGAAGTACAATTTCCCATGCATGGAAAAGTTGAGTTGTGTAGTGAACTCCCAATACGAAGTAAATGAACCATTTTTCGGTGATTCTGTGCGTTGCACCCAGAAGAAAACTAAAATTCTCAACAACACTGAGTTGGATCACATGCGAGTGTGTGACGAACCAGCAATGCCGACGGTAAACGCCACTAAACACGGATTTGGCATTCGTATATGTCCGAATATCAGCCCAAAACACGAGATAACTGTGGTACTAATATTTTATAGGTGCCTAAAACTAACATTTATCACTATGCAGGCTTAGGAGTGCTATCATAACAAATGGGAATAGTGAAAGTGAAACTGACATGCGCCTTTGTGGCTGCTCACTCTAGAATTGTGCAAACCTCTCAATGGATAAGTGATATACCAGACAACACCGGTCTACAGTGAATGGTATTCAGTGGGCGGAAAGTGTATGTACATAAGCCTACAGTGAAGTTGTTTACAGCAATTGCTCACGTGTGAAGAGGAAAGCTGTTACATTATAGTTGAGGTCGGCCTTGGTCTGTCATAAATGTATTCAGCTTGGGTGCATAACATGTATCTAAACAGGCTATGGATTCTGATTTCTCTTTGTAAGTACAGTTCTTGTACAAGTGTTTGTTCCTAAAGTTCCTGAAGATTGATAAGTCTAAAAGATATGTAAAGTTCTTGTATGAGGGATTTGGACCTGGTCTCATGGGTACATGAATATTGGATTGAGTGTACAATGAACAATTCATGCATGCTATATATGTGCTATGGGATATAGAAATTTCCACAGTGTGCACGCAGTCCAGCTAAACTCTGTCTAGCCCTATTCTCTTCTATAGTCTAATGTATGCATAGCCCTATGCCTGCCTTGCCTATAGCCAGTGTTGCCCTGTGCCCTTTTTCAGAACTTATACCCTAAGGTTTATTCCATGTTTTTCAGAGGATGCTTTTTTGATACTGATTTCGCATGGTCCTGAGTCAATTCTACATCCTTTAAATTACCATTGTGTAAATTTGACATCTCTTTCATTGATATGTGTATACTATGGAGGAACCTCCAAAATGAGGGCACCTCTATAAAAAGGACAGTTAATGTTGGTCCCAATGATGTTCTTATTTATAATGATTTCACTGTGTATAATTTATCACCTTGATTAGGCAAGCATTTATAGTGATTTTGTATGTGTTGATTGTACATGTCATAGAGGCATCATAATCATTAATTTGTTAGATCGTGAGCCCTAGCTCCATATATTTTAATTGTAATCTCTGAATATTCATACGCCTAGCTAAGTTGTACTGCCATTCTTTATGTATAAAGGAGAGTGAATTAAATGATCTATAGAGGCTGTCACTGATTTAAATTATATAGACACAAACTAAGGTTACAAACTTTTTCAAAACATTAGATTCTGAAGAAGTATAAACATCATGATATCTGGATTCATTGCGAAATGAGTAATGGATGCGTTGATGCACCATATGATAAACTATCCAAAACTATATATATATATATATATATATATATAGTTTTGGATAGTTTTCCAAATGTAGCCCTAGCCACTGAATCTTCCTTTGTGCCCATAACTTTGACAACCACTGTGCATGAACGTAATAATAATTATAATTCAACGCGTGTGAATGTGTGTAAGCATGTATAGTGCCTGTGAGTGGGAAAGAGTGTGTGTGTATGGGCTAACAGGAACTGGTGTGCACCCGTGTGCATGAGTATGAGTGAGCATGCATGCATGCTTGAGTGTATGCATAGTAAATAGGACATGGTATGTCTAGATTAACATGTAGTTTCACTGCGCAGAGTACAATTCATGCATGGTAGTGGTCAAACTGTGACTATGATTTAGGTATACTATGTTTCCCTTACTATTTATCATTTGGTGCATCAACGCGTCCATTACTCATTTCGCAATGAATCCAGATATCATGATGTTTATACTTCTTCAGATATATATATATAACTGTATATATAATATATTATATAAAACAGAAACTATTTGAGGAGTTGATCCCAACATTACAGGTGTCAAATATATACCCTCAAAGCATACATACATACTGTATTGTATATGGGGATTACACAATCATGTAATATTATTGGAACTTTAGTATCAGAGTGAGGTGCGATATATTCCATAATGACCTGTTTGGTTAATCAGACCTAGAAAAAGATGGCAGACATTGCATGTGTGCACTTTTTCAAACATGCTTGACAAGGTATAGAATCAATAATTTTGTTTTAATGCCTCAGTCTTACTCTAAGGCTGGTTTGCATGCCATAAAATATATTATAATAAAGCAGGGTAGAGAGGTCGATATCAATGTTGGCACCATGTATGAGCCTCGATCAGTTGATATAATTCCTGTTCAGTCTGATATGTCCGCAATTGACCTCTATACCATGCTTTATATTTTTGGGAACTTGATTATCTGCACTTTCTGCAATTTTCTCATGCATGCTTGATGACTTATGTATATTTGCGGAATTGCATGGAACATAGAAGTTTTAGGACTAATGCAATTTTCAGCTATATGACATTACTAACACTCGGAATATATATACCCATATGCATTCAGAAGTTTATAAATGGTCATAAGTGACATAACTTAATACCTCCAATAATATCATCTATTACATGCATACAGTAATCTTCGACAGTCAAGTAGGTTGAATGTCATTTTCAACATTCATATGCATTGTCATTTTGCTTAATGTCATTACAGTGTCATGCATTAGCCTATAACTGTATGCACTCTCTTTTAATGCAGTACTACCCATTAATGCCACTTTAAGATTCAGAGGAATGAATGTAACAAACCAGATGATACAAGTTACAGAAAGAGCAGTATTGCATGTTATTTGTGCAGGTGGTCAAAATCCTAACTGGAAGATGGGATTTACCACTATTCCTACTAATAAATCAGCCATTGTGTATCAGTTTAAAGGTGGAATTGCTGTTCTGTTCATCCAGTCATTGGAGACTTCAAATGCTGGCACATACACATGCCATATGAACGGAACTCAGGAACATATTACTTTTGGTGAGTCCCTGATTTGCTAGTAAAATAAATGCATACATGCATGGGTACATGTTTGAAGTAAATTCATTCAATTTCATTTCATGTTTTTAGAAATAGAACAGGCTAATACAATAACCCCAACAGCCACTACTAGTACACCTCAGCCAACACCTGCACCTCGAGCTCCTCCACCCTCCGAAGTCCGAGGTATTAGTGTCATGAAAACTGTACAAGGTTCATCTCCAGCTTTAAGAGTGTCATGGAGTGCAGTCAGTGGAAGTGGTATCACCTACACTGTATGTTACAGTACAACTAGTGGAACACAGTCTGATCCTTCATTTAATGCTAACTGTGGTACTAGTGGAATCACTGGTACATCTACCACACTGGGTCCACTTAGTAGAGGAACAACCTACTACATCTGGGTGGCAGCTGTGTCATCAGGTGGACGAGGAGCATACAGTGACAGGAGACAGAGGATTACTTATAATGGTAGGAGTGAACAAATTGAATATTATATGTTTTGAGTGTGATTCAGCATAGATACTCTATAGAGTATCTATGGATTCAGAAAGACTAGTGTTTTAATAGAACAATGTCATTATATTGTATGAACTCTGACCTTGAGCTACCACCTATATACTGTAAATATCATTAAAATTAATAATAAATCCTCTTAAATAGTATCATTATATTATTGATAATGCATTTTGCAATGGGTTTAGATGTGGGGAAACATGGGTATAAACATGTCACTATACAACATGCAGAATGAATCAGATATATATTATATTGCTAAATTCTCATCAGTACCAGGACCTGTGCCCTCTTTCCAAGTCAGACCATCTACTGGCATAATGGGATTGATTATAACTTGGGGATCACCTTCTGGTAGTAACTATCCAACTGTTACCTATCGACTCAGATATCGTGAGAGACCATCTAGTGGATCACCTGGTGGTTGGAGTAGTACTGTACAGAGGACTGCTACACAGAGACAGTACACTACACCTGTACTCAAACCAGGTACTAGGTACGAAGTGGAGGTTTGGGCTGTTTCTAGCATTGGAAGAGGACGAAGTGTAACAAGAACAGCAACTACTACAGAATACCAATGTACTGAGTAAATAGACTAATTCCATCTATTGAGAAGCCTGAAATATATATTTTATTAATAACATCAAATACCTGCATGTTGTTATGTCATAGCTCCCGGACCAGTTGCAAGCCTCATGGCATTGCCATTGTCAAATGGAAGTGTCAGAATCACTTGGCAAAGACCTACCAGCTCCAATGGTAGAATTCTAAGCTACGAAGTTACATATGGTCCTATTGGTGGGGTTGAAAGAGCATTGAGTGCATCTACTGAATCGATTACACTAAATGGACTTCGTGAGTTAACAGGGCATAAGCCATGTATTTCACATTAAATTCGTATTAATATAGTTAAACTTTCAGTTATCCGGTGAATATTATAATATGGTACATTTTATTGCAGAAAGTGAGGTTCCATACAGAGTAGCAGTCAGAGCTCGTACAAGTAAAGCTTCAGGGGAAAGAGCAGTAATAGATGTGTTTTCAAAGGAAGGAGGTCCGTGTGTTTACAATAGTGCAGGCGATGTGTGCTCCTGTGTGTGTGTGTGTGTGTGTGTGTGTGTGTGTGTGTGTGTGTGTGTGTGTGTGTGTGTGTGTGTGTGTGCATGTGTGTGTGTGTGTGTGTGTGTGTGTGTGTGTGTGTGTGTGTGTGTGTGTGCGTGTGTATGTGTGTGTGGGGGGGGGGGGGATTGCAATTGGGTAATACTTATACTTCACTGTACCAGACAGACTGAGTGTTGTGTATCCTTCTTTTGCACAATCAAATGCAGTCCCCACCAAACCTGTTAGCAATGTGAAAGCTAGCTGGAATCCTGATGGTTCTGTCCTCTTATCCTGGCAACCACTGTCCCTCACGGAAGCCAAAGGATTTCCTTTGTACATTGTCTCCTACAAATCAGTTGATGGCAGTTCTAGAGGAAGTGTTAACACTACAAATTCAAGTGTGGTCATTTCTGGTCTAAACTCCAAAATTAGCTACATTTTCTCAATTCAAATTACAACGGAAAAGGGGAACAATAAGGGCGATGCCGAATACAGTAAGCACCACATTTAATATTATTATATGGCCATCTGCATGCTGTAATCTTATTACTTGCATCATTCTGTAGTTTCTGACAGTGTTTAATCCTCGATCTTTATTTAGCCTTGTTGAATGCTCCAAGACCTGCAAATGGCAACACTGCCATGATTGTGGGAGTGCTATTTGGAGGGATTGCTATTGGTGTGGTGGCTGTATTGCTGGTGCTAGGAATAGTGTGTGGAGTCTACAAACTTAAAAACTGGGAGAAGCAACCTAAATTGTCTACAGAGACAGATCCTACAGATGAGAATAAGTCAGTCACATATTATATGACATTGTGCATTCGGGATGCTTTGTCCACTAATTTGCGTAATGTTTGTGCGGCTGAAATACCTTGACATATAATTAACCTTAGCAT
Source organism: Halisarca cf. caerulea (assembly GCA_963170055.1). Classification (NCBI taxonomy): domain Eukaryota; kingdom Metazoa; phylum Porifera; class Demospongiae; order Chondrillida; family Halisarcidae; genus Halisarca; species Halisarca cf. caerulea. Next base: position 2,269,747 of record CAUJGJ010000242.1, on the reverse strand, counting down.
TAATCTTCAATTTTCTTGGCATGTAAATTAAATCATACATTCACTTTACAAAAATGCAAGAGATGCATGTGATCACTTTCCATTCTGGTTTGTAGGGTGGATGCAATTTATGATAAGGTTAATGAAAACCGCTATGATGATGTTACTATGACTACAAGCCCAGCTTACCAAGGAGTGACAGTTAAATGAGTGCTTTCCTTTTTATTTCTCTTCTCTTCAATACATTAACTACATCAATAATAATATAATTATAATATTATGTATACATTATGTATACTGTATGATGATAAGTGCACACACATAAACGTTTAATGGTTTATCGATATATTGTGACTAATGATAACCCTGAGAGGTTAGTATGCGCAACTTTCTCCAAATTCACAAAATACTGCAAGAAAGAAATACAGCTGTCAGTGGTTCTTACTGTGGATTTAATTATTAATAAAGCTACAAACTATTTATCTTAGGCTAGCTAACATGCAGTGTATGTGACCTAACATTATTGCTTGTAAAGTGATATTATATAATTGAGAAGCCAGTGTGTAAGTCACAACTTGTTCATAATTATTGATTTACATATAAGTCGTTTCTGATATAAATTGCAGTATTGAAAATACATTTATACACATCTGTCACACAGCAGGAAAACAACCTGAGATTGTATATTAGATATACTTTACACACACACGTAAATTTTCAATGTTTTTTTATGTGTGATTTAGATAAAGCTGCATGTCAAGCAATTAAGGGATAAACAATAAATATTGGGGTCTGTGGGTACATTCTTTGCTATAGGTTGGTCAAGTTACATTGAAGTCTCTATTACTGAGGTGTATGGGTTATAAACAGTACACATACAGGTTTATCTATTCTTCATATGACCTGCACAGACATACAGCATAATATAGGCATTACCTAATAAGTGTTCTCTTTGTGCACTAAAAAACGTAACTGAAATTGAAATATTATAAATGAAGACGGTCAGGGCAAAGCTGTACGCATGAATGCAGGTATCACACTCAACACAATTCAGTTAATAAAGCATCATGCACTAACACACACATGCACGCATGCACACATGTGTACACACACACACACACACACACACACACACACACACACACACACACACACACACACAGACACACACACACACACACACACACACACTGGTTGATGAAAGGTTCGAAAGGGGAACTGCAGCCATTAATTGAATAACAAGAGAACCAGCACGAGACAAGACAAGAGACATGGTGGACAAGGACAACATGTGGATGATCGTTCTGCATATGCGTGTAAGAGTATTCTATATTAATTAAATACAGAAAGCAGTAAATACAAGTTACACAAAGGTCTAAAGTATGTCCACTACAATACTCCCCCCCAGTGAGCAGGGCGAACGATGGAGTGAGGTGGTGTATAGGCAGCGAAGAGCTGTGCGTCGATGTGCCATGCAAATCCAGCGATGTGCTGCCATTGATGACTTGTGTGGGTTTGGTAGGGTCGTAATGGTGGAACTGCCAGCGTCAGTGTTTGTCTCAGGGATGTGGCATGGCAAGGCGGGCAGCAAACTGTAGATAAGTGCTTGTGTCGTGGTGCGAGTGTATGACTGCATGAGCTAGGATCCTGCGACGAGCAGCTGTGTTCTGAGTTAGAACAGCGTGGGTCAGGAGGGTCCAAAGTCATGATTTGTGCAGCTGAACAGTAGCCTTGTCGCTGTGGAAAGGTGCATGTCCTGTAGAGGAGAACGTTCGTGGCAATCAGGGTGAACGTGAGCGTTTGAGTAGTCGAGGCGAGGTGAACTGAGGCGAGGCTGGGCCGAGGTGAGGTGAAGCAGCTGGGCGCAAGGCGAGCTGTGCTGTGGTGAGCCGAGGCGAGCTTGTGCCAAGTTGAGGCGAAGAGGCTAGGCAGAAGGTAAGCCGACGTGAGGCGAGGCCACGTGCAGTGATGAGCCGAACTAGGGCGAAGCTGAGCCATGGATGAGGACGAGCCGAAGGTTGCGAAGGTGGACACCAACCGAATAGTCACCCAGAAGGTGCTGCTCAAGCATGCAGGAGGAAAATGTCCACAGAGAGAGGCACACAATGAGATGTCGATCTACATAGCCGGAGCAGTGGTGCTGGTAGGAAGAGGATCCGTTGTCGAAAGCGTGTTCTTGGTCACCAGCGTCGAGGGTCACCAATATGGTTGATGTGAGGTTCGAACCCGAACCGCAACCATTAGTTGAATAATAAGAGAACCAGCACAAGACAAGACAAAATGCATGGTGGACAAGGACAACACGTGGATGATCATTCTGCACATGCATGTAAGAGTATTCTGTATTAATCAAATACAGAAAGCGGTAAGTACAAGTTACACAAAGGTCTAGACTATGTCCACTACACACACACACACACACACACACACACACACACACACACACACACACACACACACACACACACACACACACACACACACACACACACACACACACACACACACACACACATACACACACACACACACACACACACACATACACACACAAACATATATATACACAATATATGTTTGTGTGTGTGTTATATGTTATATATAATATATATATATATATATATATATATATATATATATATATATATATATATTATATAACACAATATCATTAACATATCCTTGTCTGCATAAGAAAGAATGCATCAGATAGTCATGATTGTTTTGTACTAAGTGAGAGTTATAGTGAAAATGAACCTAACATGTGATATCCCCTAGCTCATCTGTATATATGGCTGCTAACCCTAGTGGTATAAACAGATTTAATTGGATAAGGATGTCATAGACAGGATAAGATGTATCCTGTCTGTGACAACCTGGGAAATTAATGCAGGCAGTGAATGATATTCAGTGGACGGACAGTGTATCTGTAGAAACTAAAGTGAAGCTGTAAGTTTAAAGAGCCCAAGGAAAGCCGTTGAGGATCAATCCTGGACCATTACGAACAGATGCAAGGTCGATAAGATGTACTTAAACAGATTATGGATTCTGATTTTTCTTGGTAAGTACAAAACTTGTACAAGCGGTTATTTTCTCAGACTGAAGTACACTCAAACTCCTCTATTACGGACACTCTGGGACCGGACCTTGTCCGTAAATCAGAAAAGTCCGTATGTTAGAACAATGTACAATTCCATATAATAATATAAGTGATCCTATCATTAAAATGGTTAAACTTCTGTATAGGACCTAGCCATTGACAATAGTACCTTATTCTACTGTCTGGGGTAGAGCTGATTAATGTTCTCAAGGCAGTATTCTTGTGAAAATACTAAAATGGCAGACAAACTTGGGTATTGAGCAATAATTTGGGAGTCCGTAAGACAGGTCAGTCCGTAATAGAGGAGTCCGTAATAGAGGAGTTTGAGTGTAGATTGAAAGTCTTGATTCTCATTTGAGGTGAATTTAGACAGTGCTAAGGTAATATGTAGATCATGGAGAAATCGGCTTGATTTGGTGTATAAAATTATAAAAATACATTTTCCATATACTCCTGTTTGTCATTCTTCTGAAATGTGAACTTACACTCCATAGCTATTTAATTTGAAGAGTACAGTAGTAGGAGTGCAAATTGACATTACAGAATTATTTTGCCTGAATGTGTACGGTACGCATGCACATGTATATATATTGACCTGGGGTTCCATACTGTATTATTTGTTCAGATCTTTTTAACACAGTGTCATACATTCATGCATACATTAACAAAATGATAACAGTTTTGAAATTATTTTAGTATAATGCTTATCATAGACAATGTACGTTCCTGTCTTTGGGGAAAAGCATTCACAGGGTGTTTGGCGTTTATAACTGCCTGTTGCTTGTTCCAATTGTGGGTGGTGCTTGTTCTCTCCGTCTTCAACTAGTGGCTGTTTTTAATGTGTCGTTAAGTGTCTTTTGGATAACGTTGAAAATTTCACATATCAACAGAATGAGAAGAGAAGGTGACTTTTGTGATGTTGCGCCTACGTATGCGTGAAAATGGAAATTTTGTTGAGGGTGAAGATAAAGTTGCTTCCTCTGAACTCTAAATACCTTTGAATCTTGTCAAATCCTGCTTCAACTGAGTCTTAAGATGAACCAAAAAAGTAGTTGCCTTCTCCAATTGAGATCCTGTTTTGGCAGCCTTCATGTGGGCCTCTCCTCATTTTCTGTTCTGATGCTTTCTTGAATGGTACCTCTCAACAAGATGTCCCACATATTGAGTAATCCATTGTGTTAGCCAACAGACCAACATCTCGACACCATTGCACAGAGATGCCAATGTCATACACTTTTCTGCATAGGGTGGCATAGCTCATTTCCACAACTGTTGGAGCATTCTGCAGCTGAGCTGAGCCATTATTCCTTTAGTTCACTAGACTGATTGATCCCTTTGGTAGACTGATTGATTCCCTTAATTGGTTTGTGATTGATTCACTTGTGTGGTAATTGTAGCGTTACAAATATATGCCTAATGCACTTATCATATGCTGTCATAGGTGTGCGCTTTAATGTGCCTAATTATTATGCATAATTATAGTGCCTATGTAAGCACCCGGTAGGCACCGTCGTTCACAATACCCTGTTTCAGTTTGTAAAAATCCTTCCGGACCTAATGCTGCAATCAAGCAGTTTCTCGCAATTTGACAATTAATTTTATGCTAAATTTTGGCCGTTAGAAAGGTGAAAAGGCACTGAGGGTTTTCGGTTATAACTTTCTTACAGAAGATTATAACTTATAGCCTGGAACGATATTTGGATATAGCTCACTACTTGTTCTGTCTTTTCGTGCTGTTTGATGTTAATTGACGTCCAGGGATCTAAAGGTGCGGCCAAGGCAAAGTTTGTCTGAAACTGCTATATGTATTCCAGGCTCGTTATCTTTCTTCATGCAGACAATAGAAACAATCGCTAGTCGACCACCATATCATGCGCGGAATGTAGAGTTCTTTCGTCCAGCAAGAATATCGAAGTGGGCAAAAATCTAGTCAACTACAACTGTAAGTAGAAATGATCGATAATTCATGAAGCCATTTCAAGACAGCCATTATGCATTTTATTTCTGGGCGGTTATAAATACCCTGCATTGTAGTTTTCTATTTTGAGTAAATACTATCCAACATGGAAGAATGATGGTTGGATGCTGTTCTATTGAACTGATCACGTATGTCACAATCCGTCATCAATAATCTAGCATCAGTTTCCTTAAATTCAGCAATAATTTTTACGATGTTTCACCTTCTTGGGATT
>CAUJGJ010000242.1:2251976-2259476 GCA_963170055.1 Halisarca cf. caerulea | reverse complement strand
TTACGAGCGAAGCAAGTTTATTTATTTCCGTCGCATTAGTGGAGTGGGTTTGAGTTACCCACGCATTTGATTAATTTTTGGGTAACATTTGTTTGATTTTGTCCCATTTCAGGTCACTTTGAAAGCGAATTACTCAAAAGGTGCTCGTTGAAATTTGCAGTAGCTAAAAGTGACAAGAGGGAACTTTGTGCTCTTCAAGACTAGGGAAGAGATTCGTTCGAAGTCTAACTAAAACTTTGCAATTGATCTAGAAATAAAACACTTACTTTTTGCCTCCTGGTGCCGAATAGCTCTATTGTAGAAAAGCAATCAACGCATTAAAGCACAGAACTAGGCCATATCTCCGGACGACTTTTTTATTTGTTGCAATTTGTCTTTGCTTCTGGCAGGGTTCTGGCTGTTTTGTTTGGGGGCTGCGAATTGGTCAGCGATCTCAGTCAACATGTTCTGCCACGTGACGGTCATGTGTATGTGACGTCGACGCTGACCATGCATGCACTGTCTCGTGAGTACTGCGCTTTGCGTGCATCTGGTATGTAATTGTTTATGTAGCATAAAGTGATAGGGAGAATGAACATGAAAATGTGATATCCCCACAACTTGTATGGCTTCTCACTCTAGCAATGGTACAAACTTCTGATTGGATAAGTGCACACCAGACAACTGATTGGTAGACAGTGAATGATATTCAGTTGCCAGTCATTGTTTCCACATAAGCATACAGTGAAGTTGTATGCAACAACTGCTAATTTTCATAGAGGAAAGGTGTTGTAGTTCAGATTGATCCTGGACCATGATAAGGGTAATCAAGGATGAGAAAATGTATATAAACAGCCTATGGATCCTGATCTCTCTTGGTAAGAATAGGTCTTGTATATACAAGCCTTCATTCCTAAAATAGGTAAATAGATAAGTCTAGGAGAAGGTTCTTGTATGAGGTGATTTGGACAGTTGCAATTGGGGTAATAAATTTAATGTATATTGGAGTGTGTGCCCAATGTGCAATTTTAAATTAGTACATTCCATAATTATGTATGTGTTGAGAGATGTAGGAATTGGCACAGTGTGCCCCCATGCAGTTCAATTAAACTCTGTTTAGTCCTATACCCTTCTAGCCTTATGTATCAGTCCAATGCTGGTTCAGCCCTGTGTCTTTCTTAACCTTTGCCCTTCTAGACTTGTCTGTGTTTAGCATCTTACCCCAGGGCCTGTTTGAAGTTGCTTTGGAGGATGTTCTTCTGATAAAGCCTTCTTGCATGTTCCTGTATCAATCCTGAATCATTTTACCATTTGAAAAGGTTTTCATACACTCTTACATTAATATGGGGTAGCTTCGAACCCTGAAAGGAGGACATCTCAGCAATCAAAATAGTCCTCTCTAAGCCCAAGGTGTCTGAAATAGAGACAGGGTATTATCTTGGGGGGAACCTGGGTATGCCCCCCCCCTAAGCGGAAATGTTTTCCCCCAAAAAATTAATTTCATATGCAGATTTATATCTTCACATTATTGCGAAGGAACACTGTCATGAATTGATCATGAATCCATTAATTTTATAAAAGGAAGCATTTGCCAAAAATGCTTAATATATCATTAATAGCTTGTATTACTCAATCTTGAGTCCATTGGTAAGCATGTTTACTTAGCAATTAACATTGAATACATGACATTGTGTCAAAATTTAGGAGTTCTAATGTAATTTGCACATGCGTTATATAGCTTTGCTCCAATTGCAACAGCATGGCATAAGCATTTGTGTAAGGATTTATTCATGTACATATAGGTACATGTGCATATTTGCAAATGTTCAGGGTTTCTTTTAGAGGGAGGGGGGCACAGGGGGTATCTCTCCCTTGAAAAGTTATCCAAGCTATAACACACATGCACTGTTGCAACAGACTGATCTGTGGACTGTATTCAGAAACAGCTTGAGTGGCATAAAACAGCCTCATTTATCACCTTATGAGGCATAAAAACCAAACATTTTCCTGGGGGACCATTCTCCCAGACCCCCTTGGCTTAGACCACTATCATTCCACATACATATCTGTCCCCATTACATACATCACTATAATTTGCCATTGCTTCGTCTTCATCATTATTCTGTAAGGAAACCTGATATGCATGCTACGTGCATGAGTGGGGTTTTTAATGCCATTGAATAGTGTGCGCCGCGTGGTGCCGCGTGGTGCCGCACGTGTGTATATATACATACGTATAAATTGATGTGTAGGTTCCCCCCCAAAGATTTGACCCCAGATAAAACCCTGAGAGGGGTACACTTGGGACATTTTAAAATACATTTCAGATTGTATTATGTATTCGCTTAAAAGAAAGTATAAAACGCAGGTATAACATGTGCCTTAAGCTTTTCAGTAAACAGAGGGGCCTTGTGCAGTTTGCAAAGGAATTTGATTAAATAAAACACGTTTTACTGATGTGCACACGTTGGTCATGCGTATGCCGTACGAGTAGCATGAATGATTAAATTTTACGTCTTCTTACTCTCAACCAGAAGAATATGATATCGAATATCATGTATTAGTCTGCACATGAAGTGTTTTCAAGACATTCTAATAGATATTCCTTTGTGTTGGGAGGAGTATCAATTTCACCGATCGTTACCTTTGGCTGGTGACACCATCATATCGCGTGACAACCTTGTGATAAACGGTGAGAGAGAGACTTCTTCAATGACTGCAGATTCTTTCAAAAACCCGGTATTCTAAACAATTGTGTAGAAGAACCATGTCGTGGGAGTTAGATCACGATAGGTAAATCTAAATTTCACCGTTGGAGATTTTGTTAGCATGCTCCATTCCCGACATGTGCACAAAATTATGGTTTTACTTTGGATGAAAAACAACGTTTTGGTGGACATCTCAGGAACGAAGAGGAATGGAAGCTCTGCAGGCCAACGGTGAAAATTTAGATATTGTTGTTGAAAGGCTGCTCGAAATGATGATTTACACGACTGGGTTTTGCACTAAAACAAATTTTAAGGTCGGAATCTGTGGTTGTCTTTTCAGCTTTGCGAAGCTGGGACATTAGTATGTTAGAAAGGTGCATTGCATTATAATTCAGATATATCTGACAGGTAACTCTACTCTTATATATGGATATTGGTGCAATTATATACAAAATGTAGAACTGTAGAGTTGTTAAAATGCAATGATCAGCTATGCATTGCTAACTCTTGGATATACAATGAGATGATAATCTCTGGTGATAATGGATGAGGTCAGTGAACAAGTTTCTCCCTAAAAAAGCCATGTGGTAGCTAGTTTATCACCTTTTAACACTTTTCCTTCTAACACTTAAAGACAGCTGTGCTGCTATTCAATGTACACATTGTTATTATTGTAACCTTTGCACATAAAGTGGCAACTATATGATTGTTATTGCAAACTGGGCACTTAGTAGGTCACTGCCTTGACCTTCGCATGTGGGACATGTCGGTGCTAAAATAAACTGGGAGGTGTGAAAGTTTTGGTCTTTTTTACAGCCTTTGTTCTGAACTTGTAGAAGCTTCAGGGCGTCAAATGAGGGCTTAACATGTAGGTAGAGGCATTAACGTTATGAGAATTACCATATATTTTAAAAGATCTGGTTATTCACGAAGAAACTCATAATATGGTTTTCCTAACACCTAGTAACATGCGAAATGCTTTGGGTGCATTATATCGGAAAGTTTCTAAGACTATTTTTTCACATAAATGACTTTAGCAAACATTTACTAACTTGTCCATGCGGAGGCATTGACAATTCCACTCCAAAGCCGAGATCTGTGAAAATGACCCTTGAAAAAGCAAAATTCAAGCTGTTATAACTTGATATGCACGTGTTCTTTTATCTCCACATTGGAAAGTTAGTAAATATTTTGCTATAGTGATTTATACTGAATGAATGACTCAAAGTTGACACCTATAAACTGTCTCCAGCTTGTTCCCTCACCTTGCACTCAGCCCGAAACCAGATTTCTGAAGGACATCTAAATTGGCCACAGGCCAGCATGTGACAGAATTAAATGTGATGACAGAAACGTCACTAAACACTGAATCGATATTCTTATATATCCAAATATTAGACTAAATCGCAAGATAAATGCGTGCCTAATATAACCTAAAGTTGCCAAAAATGACATTTTATCACTATGTAAACTGAGAAGTGCTATCATAAAAAATCTGGACATGTCTCACATTCATTAGCTCTGCCAGGACAGTAACAAATTTTACTGCCCAGGAGGCTCCTTTGATGTACAGTAAAAGGTCACCAGGAGATAATAGTGTTTATTATATTAAACCTTTAGCAGATTGTAATGAATGACACATGCAAGCATGCACGTACATATGTAGTATAAACTTGTACATGGATTAAACTTCTACATTCATGTAAGTTCATTTATGCTTGTACAACTTTCAACATTCATATATAGTCATTTGCTTGGTGTCATTACAGTGTCATGTATTGTAGTTTCTAACTATAAGCACTCCCTTAAATTGAATGCAGTAATACCAACCAATGCATTATTGATATTCAATGGGATGAATATAACAAATGAGAGTATACAAGTTACACAAGGAGCAGCACTGCAGGTTGCTTGTAGGGGTGGACAAGGTTCTACCTGGAAGATGGGAGCTATTAATATACGTTTTAGTGCATCTGCCAATGTGTATCAGTTAAAAAGTCCAATTTCTTCTTATCTGTTTATCAAGTCAGTGAAGCCGCCCAATGCCGGCACATACACATGCCATATTGATGGAACTCAGGAATATGTGACTGTTGGTGAGTCCCTGATCTGTTACTAATGTGGGAACACATTGACATAATGTGCTAATAGAAGCCAATTTTGATAATATATTTATTGATATTGCATTTGTAGAAATAGAACAGACTAGTACAGCAATCCCATCTAAACCAGTCAGGTTCAGTACACCTCAGACCACCCAAGTCAGTATACCTCAGCCTACCCAAGTCAATACACCTCAGCCTACCCAAGTCAGTACACCTCAGCCTACCCAAGACAGTACAACTCAGTCTACCCAGGTCAGTACATTGTCAACTCAACCACATCAGTTCTCCAAGGTACAAGGTGTCACTGTTACCAGAACTGTACAAGGTTCATCTCCAGCTTTAAGAGTGTCATGGAGTGCAGTCAGTGGAAGTGGTATCACCTACACTGTATGTTACAGTACAACTAGTGGAACACGGTCTGATCCTCCATCTAATGCTAACTGTAGCACTAGTGGAATCACTGGTACATCTACCACACTGGGTCCACTTAGTAGAGGAACAACCTACTACATCTGGGTAGCAGCTGTGTCATCAGGTGGACAAGGACCATACAGTGACAGGAGAAAGAGTACTAACTGCAATGGTAAGAGTTGTCATGTTTTGAGTTTGATTCATGCAGAACTGTTTTGATAGAAACAATATTGTATGAATTCTGACCTTGAGCTGCTATAGTATGCAAATACTATTAAATATTATTTATTTAAATAATATTATAAGTCTATTTAAAAAGCATTCTGTGCATAGATTGTGAAAAGTGGGTATCAGCATGTCACTGCATCCTGTTTAATCAAATAAATTTGCTCAATTTTTGTAGTGTCAGGACCAGTGTGTGTGTATGTGTGTGTGTACGTGCGTACATGTTTGTAAGCATGTGAGTGTGTGGGTGTGCATGCATACAACTGAACACGCATGCACGTGTATTTTCTCAGTTCAACTTTCAACTGAGAATGTGAAGAATACTAGAGACACTAAAAGCAGTAATGACCACAATAAATATGTCAACATATAGGCCTGCTTCAAGTCATTACTTACATACATCTAAAGTACTAGAGTTGGTTTCATTCTTGATCTTCATGTATATAGACTTGTTCAATGCTTCAAGATCTGCAAATAACAACACTGCCATGATTGTCGGAGTGCTATCGGGAGGGATAGCTATTGGTGTGGTGGCTGTATTGCTAGTACAAGGAATAGTGTGTGGAGTCTGCAAACTTAAAAACTGGAAGAAGCATCCAACATCATCTACAGAGACAGATCCTATAGATGAGAATAAGTCAGTCACGTATTACAAGACATTGTGCATTCTGAATGCTTTGTCTACAGATTTTGTACAGTGTTTGTGCAGCTGAAATACCTTGACATACTGTATAACCTTAGCTTTAATCTTCAATTTCTTGGCATGCAAAATCATACATACTGTAAGTTCGGAAACTTTCACGGTACTAAACTTTCACAGATTTCGCGATGCTGTACGGCATCCGCGAAAATCCCATATGACCCTTTATGTTTAGCACTATGCGCAGAAGTTTTAGCAAAGAATGAAGAAGCAGGAGTGTCGAAGGTTTTGTATATTATACTGTTAGTATTCTTTTTCTCGTCCATTATGTCGATCTAGTCATTCTTTACCCCATCAGATGCTCCAAATCTGACTAGAATCTGGAAGGCAGCTGTAGAAGATCAACTGCAGCAATTTGCACTTGCATTGATAACCGTTCCACGGACTAACAACCACGCTAACAAACTGAGCAACCATTTTTCAGTGCATGATTTATTTTGGATTACATATTATTGAACTAATATAAAATCCAATGTAAGATCTGCGAATTTGAAATTCTGCATCCCAGCATGAATAATTAAGTACCACAAAAATCCTCAAGTGCTGCGTCTGTGAAAATTTAGTACCGTGAAAATTTCCGAGCACACGTATTCACTTCACAAAAATACATGAGATGCATCTGATCACTTTTCATTCTTGTTTGTAGGGCGGATGCAATTTATGAAAAGGTTGATGAAAACCACTATGATGTTGTTGCCATGACAACAAGCCCAGCTTATGAAGGAGTGTCAGTTAAATGAGTGCTTTACTTCCTCTTCTCTTCAATACATTAACTACATCTATGATATAACAGTATATGTATAATGTTTAATGATTAGTGTACACACATAAAATTAATGTTCAATGGTTTATCGATATGTTGTGACTAATGATAACTCTGAGAGGTTATTATGCACAACTTTCTCCAAATTCACAAAATACTGTAAGAAAGAACTAAAAGCTGTCAGTGGTTATCACTGTGGATTTAATTACTAATAGCTACACACTATTAATCTTAGGCTGGCTAACACGCAGTGTATGTGATCTGCATGAAATACTTGCTTGTAAAGTAATTCCATAAAATTCAGTGAGAAGCCAATCAATAGTTTGTCAGTCACAACTTGTTTATAATTATTGATTTACATATCTTGGAGAGAAAAAAAGTTGTTTCTGATATATATTGCAGTATTGAAAATACATTTATACACATCTGTCAGTCACAACTTGTTTATAATCATTGATTTACATATCTTGGAAAAAAAAGTTGTTTCTGATATAAATTGCAGTATTGAAAATACATTTATACACATCTGTCACACAGCAGGAAAACAACCTCGGATTGCATACGTTTTAGATATATTTTACGCACACATAAATTTTTTGTGGTTTATTA
>CAUJGJ010000242.1:2244476-2246976 GCA_963170055.1 Halisarca cf. caerulea | reverse complement strand
TAACTTATAGGCGCCGAAAGATAACGTTTCACCCCTATACAAACTGAGGAGCACTGTCATAACAAATCTGGACATGTCCCACATGCATAATTGTCCCACATAATACTTTAGTCTGAACTCCTCTGAAGTGTGAACTTACATTCTATGACTATATAAAACATTATTATACTGAATTATCATCTGACTGTGTACAGTACACATGTACATTTTTCATGTATGTTGACCTGTGGTTTCATGCTGTATTATTTTATCGGATCTTTTGAACACAATTTCATACAATTACAGATTGAAAGATAACCGTTTTGATATTTTGCGTCACTTACGTATCAATATAGACAATGTACGTTCCTGTCTTTGGGGGAAATACACTGCAGGTTTGCGAGTAGATATGCTGAGATGGTAGTTGGATGCTGTTTTACTTGACTGATTATATGTGTCACAGCCCATGATCAATATATCAATATCAATTTCATCAAAATTTATTTCAGCGTTCATTTTTACAACATTTTACCCTCGAGCTCTTGGGGCTTCTTCAGGTAGCAATACAAAACTGTATATAGGTACGTGATTGTTCCTAAGTAAAGAGTATGAAATTATTATTGTGGAAAATGAATATATGGTAGCTACCTGTCTCTACTGTGATCACTACTACATCTACCACGATACTGTAGAGGTTCATTGCTGCGAAGTATACTTAATAACGGGAATAGTTATTGGAGCAGATCACAGCAGGCTAATCAGTAATTAAATCAACAAAACGTTTGATCCGTAGATCTTCATCAGTTGTTACAAAACTTAAGGTGACAGTGCAACATTTTATACTAGGTGTAAAGACAGGTGTTGACTGAAAATTTAATACACAAAAAACAAGTGTTCAGAACATAATTTAAGTGGTGGGAATACATCTACCACACTCGGTACAATATTCTTATGATAGTAGTCTGTCATGTAAGTTACATTGACAATGTACTGCTATGTAACATGCAATATATTGAATCAGACTTTTTTCCAATTAAACAGTGTTACCCGTAAATGCCATTTTGACATATGGTGGAAGGACTGTAACCAACCAGAGAGTAGAGGCTGCTCAAGGAAGTCGGTTAGTTATATTATGTAGAGGAGGAAGCTATCGTAATTGGAGGAAGGGAACTGGCAGCACAGCCACTAGTCTGCCTGCTGGAGTTGCTCAGGCAAAGAGCAGCACGTCAGCATTTCTGATTATCAACTCACTGACTCCTGCTAATACGGGAGTGTACACATGTCATATTGGGGCTTCTACAATTGAAACTGTGACATTTGGTGAGTTCGTACATATTGCTAAATATTTGTTTTAATTTCATGTAGTGCAACTTCGTACATGCACAGACAGGGAATTGTATTCCATAATACTATATTATGTACTACTTCATTTATTTCTAACACTCACATAATACAGCAATTAAAGCTACCAATCAGCCGACAACACAAGGTGTATCAACTACAAAAGGTACACCTTTGCCTACCCCAGTTAGTACAAGTTGGCCACCACCCCAACCCTCCAAGGTCCAAGATGTCACTGTTACTAGAACTGTACAAGGTTCATCTCTAGCTTTAAGAGTGTCATGGAGTGCAGTCAGTGGAAGTGGTATCACCTACACTGTATGTTACAGTACAACTAGTGGAACACAGTCTGATCCTCCATCTAATGTTAACTGTGGTACTAGTGAAATCTCTGGTACATCTACCACACTGGGTCCACTTAGTAGAGGAACAACCTACTACATCTGGGTGTCAGCTGTGTCACCTGGTGGACGAGGACCATACAGTGACAGGAGACATAATATCACATACAATGGTATATTTCACTCTGATTGAACACGTACATTGCTCATCAGAAGCAATAATTTACAGTTCATGCAAAAGTGTATATAAGTAACCAAAATAATGTGACTTATTATTTTGTCTAATGCTTCTTTTGTCTTAATCTACGTAATATACAGTATACTATTATTATTTGCTATTTAATTATTTAATCATGTGCAATACAGTATTATAGGTAGGAAGTTATGTTACAGCACTAAGTGTAGTCATATACCCAAACTTAGTATTATCATGGTCAAATCTGAAATGTATAATATATCTCTGGAGCATATTATAATTTTCATTACATGTTTCTTTCTAGTGCCTGGTCATGTAACTGCCCTCCAAGTGAGACCATCCACTACCAGTTTTGGACTGATCATAACATGGGGACCACCTTCTGGTAGCAACTATCCAACTCCTGTTACCTATCAACTCAGATATCGTGAGAGACCATCTAGTGGATCACCTGGTGGGTGGAGTAGTACTGTACAGAGGACTGCTACACAGAGACAGTACATTACACCTGTCCTCAAACCAGGTACTAGGTATGAAGTGGAGGTTTGGACTTCTTTCAGCATAAACATACTAGGTCCAAAGGCCACAGGAGTGGCAACTACATACCAATGTAAGTAGGTCTGCTTTACTGAGTTGTTTAATA
>CAUJGJ010000242.1:2204476-2239476 GCA_963170055.1 Halisarca cf. caerulea | reverse complement strand
TAGTTCTCACAAATGCACATAATAGTATTACTAATTTTAAAAATGTTCAGTAGCCATTATTATGTGCTAATTTAAAGCCCTCAAGCAGGGGACAAAAAGTGGGGTCTGTGCATGTACTGCACTTTGCAAACTGGTTATAATACAGTGAAAATTTTGATTGATCCAATACTCATACAGGGTTGAAAGAGATGCCAGTGTAGGAGTTTGTGCAGGGCAACTCTTAGGCATATATATAGCTCAATAATATATATTACGATCAGAGGTTCATACATTGAAGTCATCCTTTCCTGAGGTGCATTGGGGCATATACACAGTAAACAGGTCTTTTCCATTCCTCAGGCATGCACACAGCGTACACACACACGCACACACCATGCACACACACACACACACACACACACACACACACACACACACACACACACACACACACACACACACACACACACACACACACACACACACACACACACACACACACACACACACACACACACACACAAACACACACACACACACACACACACACAAACACAATGCATATACACTCATACATGCACATACACATGCACACACCATGCACACACACACACACACACACACACACACACACACACACACACACACACACACACACACACACACACACACACACACATATATTATACATGTATGCATGCACATACACATGATAAAATACACTCACATATACACGGACTTGCCCTTCTAAACTACATGCACAAACATTCACACATATTTCACTATGCTCAATTGTATGCCTCTGTACATTTGTACATTATATTATCATATGATATACAATGTTTTGCTTGGGAACCAAAAACTGAACACACAAACATCCCTTGCAGGAGTAAGAATGTACCAGACATAATTGTTTATGTAGGAGAAAGTCATAGTGAAAATGAAACTGACATTTGATATCCCCCCAGTCTGTATGGCTGTCAATTCTATCAGTATGAGTACCTCTAATTGGATAAGTGATATACCAGATAACGCATGCAGGCCAATGGTTTTCAGGGGAGACAGTCAGCACATTCACAGAGGCACCCAGTGAAGTTGTACAAGGGCTGCTCAAGTGTAGAGAGGAAAGCTGTTGTTGTTCAGATCAACCCTGGTCTATCATAAATGTGTTCAAGGACCACAAAATGTGTATAAACAGACTGTGGATTCTGATCTGTCTAGGTAAGTACAAGAGTTGTACTAGCATAATAAATTTCTGAAGTAGATTGATATGTATAACATTATTGGCTGGTTCTTGAATAATTGCGAGGTGAAGCTGAACTATGCCGATATGCATATAAGCCATTGTGAAACAGAAACTTGATTTTGTGCTCTATATCATAATTATTATAATAATAGTATACTCTACCATTTTGGAATGGTTTCACGTATAAAATGGTCTGCCTTCATTCATCCAGTATATATCTGAACTGGCAACTCACACTGACTCTGAATGATTCAATTACCAAGTACACTACAGAACTCATATATTTGTAATATGTACAGGAGTATTGCTACAGCTTTGTTACCCACGATAATTGAAACAAAGCATCAATGGCTATTAGAACAGAAGAGGAGTTTTCCAGAGAACATCCATTACTGCTACTGTCGCGTGCTACTGACGAAGGGTGAACTTCCCAGAAAGTGCTTTGGCAAGACAGTAATGCTTTGTTTCTGATTATTGTGTATAATACATTTTCTGCCTACTTGGTTTTAGGTCTTAAGCTTTTAGAAATTAGAGGACACTTTTAGAGTAGTGGAGTCTTCATGTACT
The DNA here is from genome assembly GCA_963170055.1 of Halisarca cf. caerulea. Lineage (NCBI taxonomy): Eukaryota > Metazoa > Porifera > Demospongiae > Chondrillida > Halisarcidae > Halisarca > Halisarca cf. caerulea. Next base: position 2,237,684 of record CAUJGJ010000242.1, on the reverse strand, counting down.
GAAGTCTTTGATACTTTGAGTGTTTGTCACCGTGATGGTACTTTATGTGGCCAAACTGAGTTTAGCTTATTATTATGTTACAACTAAAATACCATGTGTCGATACATACAGGAGTTTTGCCTATACAGTACACATGCACACCATTCATAATATTATATACAATGGAAGTGCCTTTACTGTTGTGCTTAATGCCACAGTATTCGATCAGAATTTATGCATTACATAATCCATTAAAATATTTGATGCAGACCAATCACGTTGTGTTTGGTCACTGACATATACATGTTATATATTATTAAAACTTGCTAAATAAGTACTCAATGTACCTACCGGTGGATATGTATGTGACTAGTTATGTAGAATAATGTGACACATGCAAAAGAGTACTATGGGACAAAGTCCTATACGAAGGTATGTATGTTACGTCCACATCTAGCCAAAGCATGAGCACTTTGCGGCTGTCACGATATGACTTTCATTAACAGCAAGTTACAAGGGTTAGTCATGTGCCAGTAACGTGAATCAACTTGGAAAGCTCCGTGACAAGCAAGTAAAATCTCCAGACCCTATATAGGTAGCCAACTTTGCACAGCACATTTCATTTTCGAACTTCTTATTATTTTAAAACCACTTTAAGGTTTTAATATAAGCATCAGGATCTCTGGCTTTTCACCTGACACCATTTTTGAATGTTGTGGTAAACATTTTATTATAACAGTGCAATTACAGAATACATGACACAAAGAAAAGAGGTTTTGTAGCAATGTAGATATGTTAAAAGGATAGGCATGATCTCGAAGTTTAGTACACTTTTCAAAGTATCTCCGTGTGAAGATAAAAAGGGTGCAACTATGGTCATTGTAGTGGTGGCTATTTTGACGTCGCCATATATTCTACCATATAGCATACCTGCATGTGATACACAGAATAAACATAATACAACACTTCATATATAGAAAATCAGCTAGCAAATCTGTTATTACTGAGCGTTAGCGAGCATACTGTTTTCGTGAATGGTCGGTAGTGGACTCCGATCGATTATTCTACGCACTTAATTGGGGTATTACCCGTTGAAAGCCAACATTCGAAATCTTTGACGTGAAATCTCTTCTCGATCAAAGTGGTACGTGACAATTAGTCCTACCGATCAGAATGGGGCACGAGTGTTGCACACAAATAAGATGAAAACTTTCCCAGATCCTAACGGTGCTTCGTGCACAATTCCTCAACGATGCACTTACTTTATACCTGAACGATTTTGTCAGCTCTGGGAGTACAAGCACGAAAATACCCCTAAAATCACTTTTAATAACTCAGTTATCAAAAGGTAAAAAGAAACATCATCCAAACCATGGAAATTTGGCTTTCTTCAAATAAGTGGAATTCTACACAATGGCAATTAAAATGCTATAATGTCTACCTAGAAAGCTTCCTAGGATCTGTATCTAACTGTTCACCATGGGGGATTTTGAAATGCTTCTTTCTTCCTGAGATGTACAGCTTTTTGTTGCTTTTGGAAAGAAGAAAATTACGAACATGTGCACATATAACGAAAGGTAGGAGCTATCATAATGCCCACGATGAAAAGTTAGTCGTATCCTTTGTTAACAAGTGTACAAACTTTCAAAACTAAAGAGTATACTGTTTACAACTCTGCCTTATGGAAGAAAAACTGGTTGTCCGAAGCACTCATTGTCCATTCGTATATAATCACACGGACATAAGGTAATTGTTGTCCGTAAGCATATTGTAGTGAATGTATACGGATATTTCTACATGAAGGCTATGGTCAATCAAAGTGTAATACGACAAAAAAGCAAGTGCAATAAAAAAATTCGAAGAAAATCGAAAACTGAAGTCTTCCAGAAATTTAATACTCCCTTATTTTGTTCGCCTTGCTAGTCACACAACCTTCATGTGATTGCAGCCTCATAACGAGATGCAAATTGGTTGCATTATGTGCATGAAGCCACAGAAACACCCCTCAACTGTTTGGTGTATATACAGTAATAAATCCTGATTGCAAGTTTCTCGAAGACCAAGTTATCAATGATTATAGGATAACTATGTTTGTCCTCAGACTTAGATATATGATAATTGCTCACAAGCATAAGTACTATGATAATCAAGAACAGATTGTCTCCAGGGACACCGCAAGGTCTCAATAATACTGTTGCGATACTATTTCTTTGTTACACAATGTCGTAATAATACTATATATGCACTTTGAGTGAAAAGTGTAGCTTCAAGACTCTTAATTGAATGTGGCATACTGAAAACAAGTAATTCGGGTAAAAAAAACATGGGGCTGCCACCCCTCACCCCCAAAATATTTTCGAATATTATGTTATAACATTTTATCTCTGCAAAAAATGTTTTAAGGAGCACAAAGGTGTATTATCCTTCAGCTTTGTAGTTTTCACCTTCGTTTCATTTTGTAAAAAAGATTTCCTGCATTTTGGCAGGGTTTCAGCCTATATCTATCCTATAGTATAGTCTATCATATATGTATATATATTTATATATATACACACACAAACGCCCACACACACACACACACACACACATATATATATATATATATATATATATATATATATATATATATATATATATATATATATATATATATATATATATACATGAATAGAGCGTTACTTTTCCGGAATTCATAATGAAAGTGATATAGAGGCTGCCTAGCAGCCCCTAAAAACTGGCTGTTATGCATAGCTAGGTACTATAGGTGTGGCAGCAACGAAATAGGCACTCAACAAAGACTATCCGTTTAATAGCCATGTATCAGCCATGCCATTTTCCAATATTATATTTACCTTAATACGTATACAACCAGTTAAATCCAGCAAATTGCTTAATAGCCAGTTTTCAGGGTATTGAATGTGGTTGCATGTGCATTTTCCATAATTCAGTCACAATATAAGTCAACAATATTTTACAATGTCTATTATATTTAATTTCTTCATAGTGAATGAAATATATCAGACTCCTTTCATTACCTTTGTCCTAGCTTCTACACCACATGTGTCGTCTGCTCAACCAAGAGTGTACATTAAGGGGGACTCGAATCAAATTGTCATGCTGGATGGAGATACAATCACAATAACTCCATCACGAACATTTGACATATTCTGTTCTGATACTCGATATGGAAAGCACTGGTACAGAGTAAGTGGTCAGACTGCGAGTTCAATAACCAGATTGTGGGCAGAGACAACTTCACCGGATGTTTATGGAATAAACACTGAAGGTTATGTGATGACATTGCAATTTAGACCTTTCCGATCAACTCATGCTGGAGAATATGAGTGCAGATTCACTAGCATTGATGGACAAACCCTAACACCTCTATCAGTTTTTCTCAGTAAGTTGGAACAGCAGTAATTATTCCTCATTTTCAATGTGATGTAAATTGAACTTCCTTATGAAGTGTCTCTAGCCAAGAACAAAATTAATAAGCATGCTCATACAGACGCTGCATATATAATGTACGGACATTATTATTGCTCTCCACAGCACTGGATCATATTATATATAATACATGAAATCGAAATTATAGTGCATGGCAATGTGTTCCTATGCTATAGATAGTGCATGGCATACAGGGTTAGCTATAAGATTTTTTTTTTTCATAAAACTTCAGTAATTTAAAAACAGTGAATGCATGTCTGCTGAAGGAGACATGACGGGTCATCATAGTTTCCAAATGAGTAATGTATGTATGAAGCATGCAAGGTGCATGAGAAGTTTTTAGATTTAATTTTTATAGGGTGGTATCTGAGGTTGTTTTAGACCATTCAGAGTTGATTTCAAGACTCACATAGGGTCTTCTCCATAGAATTTGTAGTTGAATTTTTGGGAGAGGAAGCTGGACAATTTGGGGTGGAATTGGGCTTACCCCCCTGCCTGCCCACACGTGTTGGATATAACTCTGGCATTTCAATTATGCATGCAATAGTGCATTGCACAGTGTATATAAGGGAGGGTTGTCTTGTACATACTGGAGTTTCTGAATCAGGTTAAAGCTGAACGTGAAATACACTGTATATATATATAGTGTTTCAAATGTAAAAACTTTTCACTACCCTAACTAAAGATAAATTATTATAATTTGATCAGACTGACTGTGGAGTATTACACTATTAGTGCTAATAGTCTGCTTCTCTTAGCTCCAGCTCCCACACCACCACCACCACCTCCACCCCCTAAAGTTCAAGGTGTCACTGTTACTAGAACTGTACAAGGTTCATCTCCAGCTTTGAGAGTGTCATGGAGTGCAGTCAATGGAAGCGGTATCACCTACACTGTATGTTACAGTACAACTAGTGGAACACAGTCTGATCCTCCATCTAATGCTAACTGCAGTACTAGTGGAATCACTGGTACATATACCACACTGGGTCCACTTAGCAGAGGAACAACCTACTATATCTGGGTGGCAGCTGTGTCATCAGGTGGACAAGGACCATACAGTGAAAGAAATCCCGCTGGTCTATATATAATATGTACAATGTCATGTGATAGGTGTTACTCAACAAATTGGGCATTTGTACTGTAATAACTGTTACTGTCCATTAGTTCTTACTGGGGAATATTATGCCTCATAAATATTGGGCTCAGTATATTGTAACTAAGAAAGCTATTAGGATAATCAGTATCATTGATGGTTAAAATGTAAAGTGTCAATACGAATACATACGTATTATAATATATATATATATATATTTTTCATATTTTCAATGACATGTTAAATGTTATATCACATGTAGACATAAGGTATAGCCTAATACCTACAATTCCTTCTTTAGGCATGGTTGTTTTGTACATTTAAATGCTAAAGTGTCAATACGAATAACTACCTATCATAACTTTTTTCATAAGTCATGACTGTTAAATGTTATAGTATACACATGCAGACAGAAGGTAGCCTAATACCTACAATATTTCCTTCTTTATGCGTGGTTGTTTTGTATGTTCCGACTGGCCATATTATGATGTAAAGATTCTAATTGTGTTTCATATTATTAATGTACATGTGCAGTAATAGTGTAGTACGTACTTGCTTCTTTACCAGCACTACATGCAAAAAATAATCTTTAAGTCAAATTCTTATATTTGAATTGTAAATGCAACTTATAACATATATACCTCACTTCTACTCAGTTGTTGAACAGAGAATATATACAAATGATGCCTCAGAAGGTGAAGTGCACCTGAAGAATGGAGCCACCCTCACAATAACTCCTTCAAAAACATATAACATTTGGTGTTCTGATGCAACCTATGTCAAAGACTGGTACAGGGTACGTGGTGGCAGGTCAATATCAAGATATGAGGAATATACCAATGTGGGAAGTACACCAGACGTGTACGCAACAAACCCTGGAGGTCATGCACTAGCACTACATTTCGAGTCTTTCAAGTCAACTGACAGTGGAGAATATGAATGCAGGCTACGGCCATTTTTAGGCCTTAACTTACCAACTGTGTCACTGTTCCTCAGTAAGTTACAATCTAATAACATATTATTAAGTATTAGCTAACAAGTGAACCATTTTTCTCCTTGAGCGGCTCTCATGCAGTTTTTTCGGTGCCTATAAGTTATTAGTCACGCATTTATCCCGTGATTCGAGCTGTTATTCTGGCGTATACAACTGTCGAATCCGTGTTTAGTGACATTTTCTGTAGTCACAGTTGTTCTGTTACATGTTGGCTCGTGACCTAACTGGATGTTCTTCGGAATCGTTTGGAATTTTAGTTTTCGGCTGGGTGCTACACGAGGGAACAAGCTGGACACATTTTCTTGATGCGAACGGTAAGCTATTCCTAGAATACAACTTTTCCATGTGGGGGCAAGAGAACTTTTGTTCCTGCCCGAAGTTATCGGAGCTTGAATTTTGTGTTTAGAGGGCCAATATTGCAGATCTCAACTTCGGAGAGGAATTGTCAATGCCCCCGCATGGAAAAGTTAGTGAATGTGTTGCTATAGCTATTTATGTGAAAAATTCAGGGGCGTATCCAGGATTTTTGTAGGAGGGTTTCCAGCCAGCCAGTACAAGAGGGCTTTGCTGCGCCGCTCGATCATTCTTGAAAATTTAATTATAAGTCTATTAAATTTTGATTAATATTGATAATTATCATTATATTCAAACCAAGTTAATTACTGCAGTCATTATCTATAAATATTATATCAATTCTTTTTGCAAAGCCACAAGCCTATTCTAGCACAATAGGCCTAATGATTACATCATTTTTTTTGTCACATGATGTCAAATAAAATGGCCGTTTTTGTCGTCGTTCGTTTGAAAAGAGAATTTAGAGACTTACATTGGTTAGTTAAGCCTTATACAACATTTGAGAATTGTTACTAAAGTTTTTTTTTTTCAAAGTTTCACTTTGTTCCCTGAATCTAGTCTGAAAGAGCACAGTATTTTGTTTGTCTTGGTAGTTTTGAGAGGGGTTTCCTGAAACCTTGGAAACCCCCCTCCGTACGCCCCTGAAAAATAGTCTTAGAAGCGTTCCTCCGTGTAGCACCCAGAGCGTTTCACTTTTTAGTAGGACTTAGAAAAACCTCACTAATTCCTTCGCGACAAGAACAGGCCTCTCAAAAAGGAAATTATATCGAAAAGTTTATGGGTTTACCTACTCGTTAAGCCCTCGCTCAATGCTCTGAAGCTTCTACAAGTTGAGAAGCAAAGTTATATAAAAGACCAAAATTTTCACACCTCCGAATTAGCATGGACATGTCCCACATACGTATGGTTTATATACCTAAGTTAATGGTCTACTTCATAAGCCAAAGTATACATAATATGTCTATGCATGTGGGACATGTCTGCGCTAATTAGGAGGTGTGAAAATCTTGACCTTCGTTCGCAACTTGTACGAACTTTAGAGTGTTAAACTAGGACTTTGTAGTAGGCAGACATTTAAGCTTAACGGAAATTATCGTTTCAAACGTCTCATACGAACACTAAAGCAGCTAGGACGGTTTTCCTAACCCCTACGCAAAACGAAATCCTCAGGGTGCTAAATGTAGGAATGCTTTCTAAGACATTTTCTCACAGAAATCGCTATAGCAAAGTACTTGCTAACTTCTCCATGTTGGGTATTTCGTCATTCCCCTTGGAAGCCGATCTCGGCTTCCAAGGGGAATGACAAGACTCAAGCACCTATAACTCAGCACAGGAGCAAAAATTTAGAATACCCAACATGGAAAAGTTGTATAGCACCATTAACTCATGGTTGGTACCATAAGACCGTCGCTAGCTTCTTTCCTCATTTAGCACCCAGCAGAAAACTAAAATTCTGAAGAACAGCTTAGTTTGTTCACATGCCAGGATGTGACAGAGTACCTGTGATGACAGAAAACGTCACTAAATGCAGATTCTGAATTTGCATACGCCCGAATAACAGTTTGAATCACGAGATAACCGCATGACTAATATTTTATAGGTGCCAAAGTATATTATTTCATTGCTATCCAAACTAAGGCGTGCTATCATAACAATACTGGACATGTCCAACATGCGTAGAGGGAGCAGAATTATAAGAAGCAAGTATATAATTTTATTATTTTGGGAAATCGTTGCAGACAGACACATTGGATATCAGCCGTTATTCCCGCAAACATGGGGTAGCTAGAACTCTTTATCATTTCAAGGATCGCAACAAGAGATAGTTACTGCGAGTACATTATAATATGTTGTAATGGTTACTGGTTTGTCTCTCAAATTGCAGCATTTATCTAAGTGTACCTATGTGTGGTACACATCTTCCAAGAATAGGAGACAATTAACTTTTAGGGGACAAAATTTGACATGACAGATCTAACTAGTACATTTTATATAATAATTGGGACCTTCTGCAACTTGCAATTTGGGCCAATCACAAGAGTTTATTCGTAATTGGCCAGAATGACTTGCAACACACCACAATTTGAGTTCGTTTTTACGAGTGAGCGGTTGGTCACCAGTGACACGCATACAAACGCATGTGGGACATGTCCACACTAATTCGGAGGTGTGAAAATTTCGGTCGTTTTTATAGCTTTATTTCTCGACTTGTAGAAGCTTCAGAACGTCAAACGATGGCTTAATACATAGGTAGACATGTAAACGTTTCGAGGAATAGCCTTTCAAAAGGCTTACTTCAATTACCAAGAAGTTTGTAAGGCTTTCCTAACCCCTACTAAAATGCAAAACTCTTCGGGCGCTAACTGGTGGAACGCTTCCAAGACTATATATTCGCATAAATCGCTATAGCAAAACATTTACTAACTTTTCCATGCGGGTGCCATCGCCATTCCTCTCCGAAGCCGAGATCATCAAAATTGGCCATCAAAGAGCGAAATTCTAGCTCCTATAACTTGGGACAGGAACGACGCTTCTCTTGCACCCACATGGAAAAGTTGAAAACTACAAATAGCTCAATGCTGGCACCAAGAAACTGTCTCTAGCTTGTTTCCTCACGTAGCGTCCAGCCGAAAACTAAAATTTCGAAGAACATCCAGTTGGGTCACATGCCATCTCATTACAAGTAGCAAAAGCTAATTATAGTCACAAGACAGGTACGAGACAAATAAAATTATTCGTTATGAACTACTCATTACGAGTTACAAAAGGTCTCTATTGTTGTATTATAATATAAGATTATTATTACAAGTTAAAATATAATAATTATTATGTAGTATTACATTGCTCTGTTGTCGTTCCTCCAGCTCCCACACCACCACCTCCACCCTCCATGGTCCAAGATGTCACTGTCACTAGAACTGTACAAGGTTTATCTCCAGCTTTAAGAGTCTCATGGAGTGCAGTCAGTGGAAGTGGTATCACCTACACTGTATGTTACAGTACAACTAGTGGAACACAGTCTGATCCTCCATCTAATGCTGACTGTGGTACTAGTGGAATCACTGGTACATCTACCACACTGGGTCCACTTAGTAGAGGAACAACCTACTACATTTGGGTGGCAGCTGTGTCATCAGATGGACGAGCACCATACAGTCACAAAAGACAGAAGAGAACTTATGACTGTAAGTAAAAGTTTAAATTGAATCGAGCATGATAGTTATCGTACATGCACATACATTCATTTATCAAAGTGATGTTGTGTTATGCATTTACCACATCCACACAACCTGAATTTCAAATTGTGAAGAGTAAATGAATTAGTGTTATGTCTGAAGCTTAATATAATATAATTTCATATCATGATTACTCACCCTTTGCATACTGTACTTTTATAATGTATAAAGCTAATTAATGTGGCACTGCTCAGTCTTCTCTACACTTCTACAATAAAATTATTAGATTACATTATTGGTATAAGTTAGACAACACATGTATGCTGGATTTGTTAATAGCAGAATCGCAAATATTCATTCATACAATTCACTAGCTTAAAACTTTCTTCACCATATAGATGCCCCTCCTCCTCGCACTGTATCAGCCTCTCATGAAAATGATTTATGTCTATTTTCTCTGCACATAAAGTGTTTTGACGGCATTCTAATGGCTATTTGTTTGTGTTGGGAAAAGTATCCATTTCACTGATCGTTATACTGTTGGTGTGTGACATCCTTGTGACAAACAGCCAGAGAGAGAGACTTCTTCAGTGACTGACATTCTTTTATAAATCATCTAAACGGTTGTGTAGGGGAGCCATGTGACGCAAGTTAGATCACGATAGTTCAAGCTAACTTTTCACTGTTGTCAATTTTGATAACATACTCATAGTTTGTGGTTGTACCTTGTGTCAAAAACGACATTTTGATGGACATCTCAGGAACAACTGAGAAAGGTGAGTACGACAACAGTGAAAATTTAGATATTGATCTTGGCAGGATCTTAACAGGGTATATGGCCACCCTAAACGACGGTTTACATGAGCGGATTTTACACTAAGTTCTTTCTTAAGATCCAAAAAGCAGTAATTGTTTTATCCACTTTGCGAAGCAGTGCATGACAACCAAGTTAAGTGAACTATTGTAACCTTCAATAGTTGAATTTGTGCTTTGTATGATTTTCGTACTACATAATCAAATTAAACGGAAGGAAAGTGGGGGGTAACTTCTGCCGATTTTAGGGCAGCTATTTGGAGTACTGCTCAATGTGCACATGTCACACCTGCGTAGAAGAAGGTCAACTGTGACATACCAATGTATTGATAATATTATTCCAATACCTTAAGATTCAGTCAAATGTGAAAGGTAACATGCAACTATACACAATTACTCTCCACAGATGCCCCTCCTCCTCCCACTGTAACAGCCACTCCCCTGTCTGAACCTGGAAAGATCAGATTATCCTGGACTCCACCCACACCTCCCACTGGGTCCACCATTACTGGATACTCCATACAGTACAGAATAGGAAGTAGTGGGGCTTACACCACTGCTACTGATCCTGGTATATAGAGGGTCAACTAGCACTACCATCAGTGGTCTACAACTGGGTAGGACATACCAAGTGAGAGTGGGGGCAAGAACAGAAATTGGAGAAACAATAAACAGCTATAAGGTGGCACAGACTACCACATACGATGGTGAGTTTTGATGTATATAGTGCTTGTTACAGTGTTACTAAAATGGCATTATCTGTTATCAAAATGTATCTCAGTGCATCCATGCAAACTACCAAAAACTCTATAACCACTCAAAAACCAAACATGTTTTACTGCTTCACGTCATTCTCTATAGTCCCAGGACAAATCTCTACATTCTCTATTCAAATTTATGAATCTGGAAGCAATCATTTATCTCTGACTATATAACATGGAGTGCACCACAAAGTGATGTTCCCATTACAAGATATGAAGGTAACTACAGGACACTGCCCTCAGGAAGTTGGACTGGAGCCTTCTCAACTGCAACCAGACAGCATATCTACAGGAATCTGCTCACTGGCAAGAGCTATGAAGTTAGAGTGAGAGCAATATCAACGATTGGAGAAGGACCATATAGAGGAAAAAGGAACTCGGGTAGGCTCCCATTTTAATTGTACATAACACATACAGCCTGTAAATGGATATGGAGCAGTGTAGTGACCTTTGGATACTATATACACTAGCACACATACACACATGCACACACACACACACACACACACACACACACACACACACACACACACACACACATACATATATATATATATATATACGCAGGTATGTTATGGCAGAATCTAGCCAAAACATGGGCGCTTTGCGGGTGCAGGGTATGAATTTCATTTACACTGAGTTGCGTGGGCTGGTCATGTGCCAGCAACGTGAATCAGCTTTTGAAGCTCCGCGGCAAGCAAGTAAAAACACTCGACCCAACCCAACTTTGCACAGCACGTTTCGTTGTCGAACTTCTGAGTGTTAGTTTTTGGTTATTAAAGCTTCCTTTGGAAGGTTTACAAAGAAATGAACGCCGGTTTACGTACAAAGTGTAGCTCTTGGAAGGGTAAATCCGACGTTGAGAGAAAGTTTACAATCATTCAACTCCTTCGTTTAGAACCACGGAGCTACATAAGAACGTATGTTGAAGGTTTGATAGAATAGTGAAAGAAGATCGTGGATAGTAGGCAAAACCTTTGCTTGCCTTTTTCGGTGTCTGTTGTTCGGCTGCAAAAGTCGAGGCCACAAGCATTGTTCCAAAGACGAAGAAGGAGAATATTCCCAAAAAGGAGCGTGATGAGCAAAACTTGACTAGATCTAGAGTATTTGCCTCAAAAACCGAAGATAATATTGGCCTTACGTTAATTGTATTGTAACTTCCGTTAACTTCCGTCTCGTGACATCATGTGACTTTGGCCTTGAGAGGAGCCTTCTTCATGGGGCAAATTTCTTCGTAAAAGGCGGAGATCTAGATGGCGGTCCATAACTGCAGGAATTTGAGGGGTGATTTCTAAGAGGTAAAGCTAAATTTTCACCGCGTATAATTTTGATTGCTTGTTCCATTCAAGTTATGTCTCACTATTTCTTGTCTTGGCCTGGCTGGAAAACCACAAAATGCTGCACATAACAGCCAAGGAAGAGAATTCCAAATTTATACGCGGTGAAAATTTAGATATTGATCTTAAGATTATTTTGAACCCACTTTAAGGTTTAAAAGCCACCATCTAGATCTCCGCCTTTTCCACTGAAACTGTTTTCGGACGTTGTGGCAAATGTTTCATTGTACAACTACCGAATTGAATTTAGAAACAAAAGAGGTATTGCTAGAAAGTAGGAATGTTAGAAATATTATATATGACGTTTTGTACACTTTTTGTAAAGTATCTACGAAGAAAATAGGGGTGCAATTACGGTCATCATAGCGGCGGCCATTTTGACTTTGCCATAAAATCTGCCATAACATACCTGCGTATATATAGAAAAGGATCCTCCAAAAACCCATGGAACAAGAGTAATCTGCGAAACCGGTGCAGGGCTTGGTGGGCAAAGGGCAAGACGGGCATAGGGCTAGACGAGCACTGTGCAAATTCCTACATCCCGCATGTTCAGCACATTGCATTATGGTATATATGTGCTGCGGGATGTAGGAATTTGCACAGTGCTCGTCTAGCCCTATGCCCGTCTTGCCCTTTGCCCACCAAGCCCTGCACCGGTTTCGCAGATTACTCTTGTTCCATGGGTTTTTGGAGGATCCTTTTTGCACAGTCCTACGTCAATCCTACATCCTTTTACCATTTTTAAATGGTTTTTATACACCCTTGTTTGTGTAGTTTTTCCTTTAAAGTCAAATAATGGTTGCTCGAATAGAGCCTAGTGAAGAAGGTTTCCACTGCTGTTGAGGAGGAACACAATCACGCCAATCTGTAAGATGAAAACTAAAACTATGTAGCTTCCACACTAAAATCAATGTACCCACCTAGAAACAAAGGCTAGAAAGAAGAACTGAACAATCTCAAAATGGTACTGGTGTTGTGTAGCCATACATTACCGACACTATTATTTGTAGCTAGTGTCTCAAAAGGCATCAATATCACTTCAAAATGCTTCTAAATATACTGTATCAATACTTCAGAATAGCAGTTGCAAGTCTGTTTCGATTAAAATCGGCGAGTCGATCCACCTTTCGGTTGTAACTTGCTTCCATCAAAATCGGCGAGTCGATTCACCTTTCGCGGACATGTTTTTCTTCTTCGAGCTCAAGTTACATGCAATGAATGCAATTAACAAACAATGAATCTAGTTTTAGGTGGGAGGCTAGCAATGAATCTTATTATAGGTGGGCGGATGCCGACCGCAAACCTAGTCTATGTTAGTCCGATTCATTATGGCGGGCTCTTCTTAAGTATGGGATTTTCCTATCCAAATAGTTCTCACTCTGTACTACACTAGCTGCTTCAAGACCCCTCAAAGGCACCCCGCGCTATCATTTTGAGTTGAAATATGAAGTTTGAAGGTTACAGAACCTTCCTAGCGATCGCTAGCCCGTTTAGTTTAAAAGCGAGAATAATAATAATAATAATAATAACAAGATGACGAAAAGTTGCCCATATCTCGGCTCATGCCTCTTCGAGAAGAAACGAATTGTAGTTTTCCCATTCGGGTAAGGTGTGTATTAACCATCGTAAAACATCGAAAGCCTACAAAAGGACGTTTCATAGATCGCTTGAAGCTTTTCGTTCCGCAAAACGTTCGTTTCCGGCGAAAATGCGCTTTAGCCTAATGTATGGCGGCCATGTTTTTTCGGTGTCAATCCTACATATGGAGTACTACCGTACTCCATAATATAGTACTTATCAATATTTATTATTATTTTATCGTAAACAGTGCATGCTGTTGACATTGTTATGTTGTTTTTTTAAGCACATGACCACCACTTATAATTTATGCTTACCTGGTAGCTAGTACAATGCCAAGTTCAGTGGTTATATCAATGATTTCTTGATTTATATCATTTTACTAGTTCCAACTGCAGCAGTTGTGACTGGAATTAGCCCTACACAAAACAGCATAGAAGTAACATGGACCAGCAATGGAGCTGAGGACTACATCATCTACTACATGAAGACTGGGCTAAGTACTAGTACTGGAGTGCAGGCTATCAGAACTAGACAGTCATTGTACACAGTGACTGTTCTGGATTCCAACACTGCATACACATTCAGGGTCTCTTCAAGGAACACATTTGGTGTGGTAAATAGCTCTGATTTTCAAGGCTTTACTACACCCGAAGGTACTTATATAGAAGCATTGAATTTTGAACTTCAGACATGCATCATTGGTCTCATATCCTATACACTCAGCTCCACTGGTCACTCTCACAACCCTGTCCTCAACATCCATCAAAGTACAGTGGACTCCACCTCCAAACAGTGACCGACTACCTCTCACTTACCATGTCAACTACACTGGAATGAGTAGATCTACTACATCCACTACTCTGACCCTCACTGGTCTTCAACCATATGAAGAGTACACCATTTCAGTACAAGCTGGTAACAGAGCAGGACTGAGTGTACCTGTGACTGGTACTGCTAGAACGTACAGTGATGGTTAGCCCATACATGCTGTATAATTAATAACTCTTTTTCGTTTTGTGTCAAAAATGAATGGAAAGCTCACACCATTCTTTTGAATCACATCATTCCATATAGTTCCCAATGGGCAACCTCACAATATAAGAAGTGTGAACAAAGGATCTACTTGGATCCATGTGGCTTGGGACATACCCTTAGCTGGTGGTAGGAATGGAATCATTATCAGCTATATTGTTGAGGTATCCCTAAAAATCGGGAATGTCTCTGTTCGTTCACCAAATCCCACCTTCAGCACTCCAGAGCTCATCACCTACAACATCACAGGACTGAGTCCAGGTACAGAGTATACAGTGAGAGTGGCTGCCTCTACTGTGAATGGTACAGGACCATTTAGTACAGGATCCCAAATCAGCACTTCTGATGACTGTGAGTGCATGTACAGTTTAGTTGCTTACTTTAAAGTTACAAGTAATATGTTCATGTAAAATCAATTAATATTCTGAAGAGGGCATGCACTTATTCTTTTATGTATCAAAAGTTACCTATACAAACAAGATCACCGTATTAATTAGAATTAATAATTATTATACTAAGAAAGAAACATGTTAATATTATTATTAGCTATATGTTCCTGTGTCACAGTTCCTGGACCAGTTGTAAGCCTCATGTCAGTGCCATTGTCAAATGGAAGTGTCAGAATCACTTGGCAAGGACCAACCAACTCCAATGGTAGAATTCTAGGCTATGATGTTACTTATGGTCCTATTGGTGGGGTGGAAAGAGCATTGAGTGCAACCAGTGAATCAGTTACACTAAATGGACTTCGTGAGTTATAAATTGAAAGCCTAAAGGGGATTTCAAATAGCAGGTAATTCCAGAATCCTTGAGTTTTATCTACTGCTCATCCATCCTTGCAGAAAGTGAGGTCCCATACAAAGTAGTTGTCAGAGCTCGTACAAGTAAAGGTTTAGGGGAAAGAGCAACAAATGAGGTGTTTTCAAAGGAAGGAGGTATTACAAATTTTGAATTGATTATGTGTAAATCTTGCGTGTATGAATAAAGTTGATTTTTGTATTACTTACTATGCCGAATGAGATCTACTATCTTTTATAATAAAATACAGTCCCCACCAAACCTGTTGGGAGTGTGAAAGCTAGCTGGAATCATGATGGTTCTGTCCTTCTATCCTGGCAACCACTGTCCCTCACAGAAGCTAAAGGATTTCCTTTGTACATTGTCTCCTACAAATCAGTTGATGGCAGTTCTAGAGAAAGTGTTAACACTACAAGTTCAAGTGTTGTCATTTCTGGTTTAAACTCTAAAGTTTCCTATATAATCTCAGTTCTAGTTACAACTGAGAACGGGAAGAATAAGGGAGACACAGAAAACAGTAAGGGTTGCATGGACTTTGTAATGTATTACCACCTGTGTATACGTATATATAGGCCTGCTGTCATCTCATTGCATACAAAAACAGTGCATGTTTCATTCTCTATCCTTATTTAGCCTTGTTGAATGCTCCAAGACCTGCAAATGACAACACTGCCATGACTGTAGGAGTGCTATTTGGAGGGGTAGCTATTGGTGTGGTGGCTGTATTGCTGGTGCTAGGAATAGTGTGGGGAGTCTGCAAGCTGAGGAAATGGAAGAAGCAACCTACATCAACTGAGACAGACCCTACAGCTGAAAATAAGTCAGTCACACACTATAAGTGTATGTTGCACATTTGGTCCATTAAATTGTACAATTATATATACTGAAGTCTACAATTAAGACTTAGTCTTACGTATGAAACTATAGCTATCCAATTTATACATATTTACTGATGAGATGTGATCACTTCTCATTCTGCCTTATGTAGGGTGGATGCTGTTTATGAAAAGGTTGATGAAGCCCACTATACTGATGTTACCATGACAACAAGTCCAGCTTACGAAGGAGTGACAGTTAAATGAGTGATTGACTTACTCTCCTCTTCAATACATTAAGTAAATCGCTAATTAATGCACTTCATAAGTAGACTATAATGCTAACCCTGAGAGGTAATGATCTCATTTTCTGAATAATATAATAATTATTGCATAACTTCAAAACCCAACATGTAGATGTTGTGTATCTTACTGGTGTTTAAATCGCAATAGTGCATGTGGCTTCTTAATTGTTATATATGCATGTACAAAACTTGCATATCTGGTTTGGGTATTGCGCAATTATGCATGCAAATGTTATATTGCAAGAAAACACCAAAATAGTCTGGCCATCTGATACTACATTTAAAATTCATAGGATATTGATGCTGGAGAAAATCCATGGTTTATATATAGTATTGTTGTCTTTGTCCGAATATAGCTAAATTCTAACTTCCAGTGAAATGAATGTCATTGTACAGTACTAATTCACCATGTACTGTGTGTATATTCACGTCGCATCAGAACAGTGTAATGCTTACCAGTAAATTTCTGCTTGTGAGGCTTTCCATATTGTAACATTGTCAGACTTTGTCTCCCTAGACGTAGCTCTCGCAATGAGACATAATTCTTTTATGTTCAAAATGAATGTGAAAGCCATATAGCATACAATACAGTAGTGTCAATTATCCAGATTCAGGCTTGGTATTTCCCACTATCGATTGAGTGACTGCTCAATCGAGAGGTATTCAAACATCCAAGTAGGTAAGTCATAATCCGGTTTGAGACAACTGGGAGCTGAAACAGTAAAATGTACACATTCAACCAACCAACACTCCAGGGAAGTTGTTGTCTTTTGTCGGAGTACCGCTACCAGTGAAGTTACTTAGGACAGATGTATTTAAACAGGCTGTGGTTTCTGATTTTACTTGGTAAGTAAAGGATACGTACATTAATGCATTCTTTTATTTGGCAGCTTGATATGTACCATTATCTGGTTTCTACAACAAGCATAAGCTAACAAAGTGAGGCCAATGACCACATTCAATAAGAAATTCTCTTTATTTCTCACTTTATTTTCATCCATTTGTGTGTCTGTCCATTGTACAAGGCTGAACACATATTTCACAAGCTTATCACCAGTTCCCTTTACGTTACGTTAGTAGTGGAAATCTTTTATGGGAGTAATCCATCACGAATTCAACTGAGAGGGTGTTTGCAAAGAGTTTATCACAAAATTGCAGTGCCTCCAACCTGCTGGATTTCCCATCAGTGTAAATAGCTTATCTGTATTTTTCAAGGTAAATCTATCTATGAGACTTTACATCACAATACTCATCACCTAAGAATATGCTCACAATATTGCTCAAGTATAACTAGAAAGGAAAAAAAAATAACGAATAGAATTGACCACTTTTAGGATTCGTATAACTGAAAATAACTTAAACAAAGAATGTATTAGGCTTGAGCATCTCCCTTAGAGCTTGGGGAATATAATGCTGCAACTTCCAACTTCAATTTAATCACTTCCTACCTGAGTGAAAACTTCATTTGAATCGGACGTTTTGCATTTCTTCTGAACACAGGCTATTCATTGAAGTCACTAAAAGGCTAGATAAGCTCAGAAATGGAATCTATGCCAATTTTGTCCTAAGATAGTGATTATTCTACATATTGGAAGATGTTTAAATCTTAAGGGTAGTAATTTTCTGTCTCATAAAGGTACTTATCAATTTCCGTGATTATCCAATCGGTATCTGAGATCCGTTTTCCCATTGGCAAGTCCATTTCCGGGAAAACACGGATAAATCCGGGAGGTTAGAGGCATTGAAGTTGCAAAGGGATGTTATTGCTCTGCTTGTGATGAGTCGATCACTGACGGGTTTTCTCACAAAATTTGCTTTCTCTACCCTGAACAAATCGCCAGGCGAGTTCTTCATTGAAAAACTTTCACTATACAGGGTATTATGGATAGGCCTAGTGCTAGTGTAGCCATTGCTTATTCTTTTCTTTTAACTCTTTTTATATTATAGACTCTATGTTTGGATGAATTATGCTCCTAGACTAGCTATCCTCTTATATACCCTTGAAGCACTAGTGCTTAGGTACTATATACCTGAAATCATTTGATGCTTTGACACAATGGCAACTTCTTGCCATAGTCATCTCAGTGGTATAGAGTGTTGCATACAAAGGGCGAGGCGAGTCATATGTACATACATGTGCATCTTGATGAAGCTATAGCACAATGCTAAAAAAAAAAAACAGTGGGACCCCTCGTCATGATCAACCTCCATTACTTTCTGGTGCCTTGCAAAGACCATTCAAATGAGAATCAGGCATTTACAGTGTATTGCACATGGTTTACACAGTATGTACCAGCCTGAGGTAACACATTCATATTGTTCGAAAATTATATTACTGTAATTTAATGAGGAAATTGGCTACTACCATCTGGCAATTGAGAGAATGTAGAGTGTGAATAAGAAGACCACCATGCACAGCCATGGAATAGGAAAATGTTGAAAGTGACCTGTGAGAGCTTAATATTATTTCAGGGCAGAAACCTACGTTGCCTGAGGAAGGTGGTAGCAAAGGAAGGCCTCGATCTACATGAATTTGCACTAGTTGTCACCATATTGTTTAAGCAGTCAATTTGTTGCTTGTGAAGTTATTCTTCCTGGCCTTTCTGTGAGAATAGTCACCTTGTTTCCAGACGTGACCACTTTGTTTCCATCCAGCATTCCCAGTAACCAGGTGGAAATTGTAGGTATATACCAAGCCCTGTTCCATGGTAACCCTATGTCTGAGGCTACATTTTATAATGAGCATTGTATCAATTTCATAATTTGAACAATATTGTATGAACAATTCAACATAATATTTGTAAATTATCTGGTATAAAGCTTTGCACTTCTTCAAGCTTGAATCAGCATCTTCTGAATCTTTTTGAGGGATATTGCTGTTGAGTTACAGCTAGTGATAGAACTACAACTTGTATTTCCCTCCTAGGTATTCCTCCAACACAACCTAACCAAAATTGCTGATGTTACAAAATGTATCTCAACATCCTTCTATTACTTTTAATGTTAGGAACAAGCATTATGTACACATTTGACAATCGTAGTCTGATCACAAACTTTTGAGGAGGGAAGATTGTGTTGTCACTACCATTGATGAGTTTGGTAGCATGCAGCTGTCTGCAATACCCACAAGTCTAAACACACAGGTTTGAGCCCCCCAATGACATGTTCTGTGATGCATATTGCAATGATGTCTATTTCTGCACAGTTTCCTTGCAACATAGGGACTCATTGCAATCGTCTGTATACAGTCTAAGCATAACCTCACAATGTCCACAGCTACACCTATTAAACATAATCCAACACTGCAAAGAGGAAATCGCATACAAAATCTGTTCTCATAAGCAAGTTTCTTGTATACCAAGTTGAGTAGAATGTCTAATAGTTTGTACTACTCAGAAATGAGAAATTTCTCAGATGTTTATAATAATGATACTCAAGAACAGATTATCCCCACACACCACAAAGTCTCTATAATACTGTTTTACGGTACCCATTATTTGTCACACAATGTCATATTATGCGTTTTGAATGAAAAGTTTATCATACAAGAATCTTAATTGAATTTGGCATATTGAATGTGGTTGCATGTATTTCCATGATTCAGTTTAATATAAATAATAATATAATATGCAAACATTTTGCATGCAATGTCTAATTTAAATAATATTATTGTTTAATCTAATGTCTAATTTGAATAATATTATTGTTTCATAGTAGATGCAATTTACATTTATCCAGCTTCTTTCATTATAATTTCCTAGATTCTCTACTTCATGTTTCCTCTGTTCAACAGAGAGTGTACATTAAGGATGACTCACACACATTATTCTCACCATAGAACCACAGTTTTGGTTTATGCCAATAAAATAATAAATATTGGATCAGATTTTATTACATTACTGTGTTTTATCAGATGCAGACCAATCATGTTGTGGCTAGTGAATGCCAGGAAAATAGTTTTTAAACTTGCAAAATACATATACATTATATACCTGGCTATGTTTACAACTAGTTATAGATTGATGTGCCACATGCAAAACAGAGCTAGCGGACAAAGCCTGATGGGGTACAGGATAAATATATAGTCCAATAATCCAAGAGGACACCATCCACCAAATCTGTTTTCGTAAACAGTCGTAATATATCTTACCCATTGCAGGCTTCTCTCAGACCAAGTTATCAATGAGTAGAAAACCTAATTTGTCCTCATTACTTAGAAATTTGAAATTTCATACATTATGATACTCAAGAACAGATTATCTCCACACACCACAAAGTCTCTATTATACTGTATTACGGTACCCATTCTTTGCCGCACAATGTCTTATTATATTGTACATTTTGAATGCAAATTTTATCATATGGGATCGAATCTGGATGCCTTTGTTTCCATATAATTCAGTGACCATAAGATAGCAACATTTTACATGCATAAATTAAATTGCTATATAGTGGATGAATATATCTATTATATATAGCCTCTTTCATTATTTTTGTCCTAGCTTTTGCACAACATATTTCATCTGCTGTTCAACGGAGAGTGTACATCATGGGTGACTCAGATCAAACTGTCAACCATGATGGAGAAACAATCACAATAACTCCATCACGAACATTTGACATTTTTTGTTCTGATGCTCGATATGCAAAGCAATGGTACAGAGTACGTGGTCAGAATAAGAGTTCAATAACCAGATTGTGGCAAGAGACAACTTCACCGGATGCTTATGCAATAAACACTGAAGGTTATGTGATGACATTGCAGTTCAGACCATTCCAGTCAACTCATGCTGGAGAATATGAGTGTGGATTCACTAGCAGTGGACAAACCCTAACACCTCTATCAGTATTTCTCAGTAAGTGCAATTACGTATATACAGCTATTATTCCTCACTTTTAATTTGATAAAATTTACTTTCAAATATTATAAGTCAATTATAGTCATGTAAATAAAAAGAGTATGCTTATATTCTCTAACCAAGAATATAAGCATACTCATAACAGACAGATGCACTGCATATTGTTATGGTACAAACCCTATTGCTTTCAACAGCACCGGATGTCATGCATGAAATCGCACCAAATTAAAATGCATGACACTTCGCTCCTATGCTCTAGATAATGCATGCATGTCATTCACGATTACCATCAAATATTGATTTTTGAGGGGGAGGGCATGCAGGGAACTTAAAATGCATGTCTGCTGTGTTAGACATGCCGGGTCGTAGGTTTTGATGTGCATGTGTTTATTGTATGTATGAACCATGTAGGGTGAGATTTTGGGTCTTTTGATTAAATATGGTGGTATCTGAGGCCATTTATGATCATTTAATGTTTTTTTGATTTCAGGCAAGATTGAAGGTCGACATTTCAGTCCTCACATAGGGTCTTCCCCATAACTAATCACACTACAGTTCATTTTTGGGAGAGGAAGTTGGACATTTGGGGTGGAAGCTTCCCCCTCTCCCAAACTTCTAGATTGAATCCCGGAATTTCAAAAAGTATGCAACAGTGCGCAGGTATAATATGTCCCTTTTCCGGAAACTGAGAGGTGTTGGGTGGTTTACAAAGGAATTTGATTGAATTATAACACATTTAATAAAATGCACATGTTAGTCACGTGTAGAGCTTATGAAGTCGCCTGAACAAAATTCCATTTTAGGCCTTCTTGCTCTCAAATAGAAAAAAATTGTATGAAATATCGCATTGATCTGCACTCTAAATGCGTTTGAAGCACTCTTGTGGTTGTTCATTCGTGTTGGAAGAAGTATCGAATTCACCGTTGAAGCTTTGTTTCGTGACGTAATGATGCTATCACGTTACAACCTTGTGACAAACGACAATGGAGGACTTCTGTAATGAAGGAAGTCTGGTAAACAGTTGTGTAGAGGAGCCATGTCCTGGGGATTAGATCAAGATAGGTAAAACGAAATTTTCACCATGGGGCAACTTGATTCTCTGTTCAATTCCTAACATGTCCCCAACTTTGTGGTTCTGCTTTTGTCCAAAATGATGTTTTGGTGGATATCTTCGGAATCGAATGGTAAGTTGTCCCACTGTGGAAATTTAGATATTCATGTTGGAAGGTTATTGACAAAGTATGGGAGCTTTTAACCAGGTTCTACATGGCCGCATTTTGCACTGAATGTATTTTTAGTGGTCAAAATCCGGGATCGTTTTTAGGCTTTGCCAAGAGCTCACAACAAAGTTTTGTGAAAATTTGTAGAATTAAATACGTACATTAACGTTTTTGTATCCTTATTGTAATCCGTAACCTCTCCCAACGGAAAACAGGTGGGGGTGAATTATGCCAACTTTTGGACGGCCATTTTGAACACAGCCCCAACGTGGACATGTCCCACCTGCTTGCATAAATTGCACAGTGTATAATTGCACAGTGTTGTCTTGTGCATACTGGCGTTTCTGAATTAGGTTACAGCTGAATATGAAATAATTGCTGTAGTGTTTCAAACGGAAAATTCTTCACTACCCTAGCTAGAGATATAATATTGTGGATTAATTTAGTATACTGTGAGTACTAATACTCTGCTTCTCTTAGCCCCAGCTCCCACACCACCACCTCCCTCAAAGGTCCAAGGTGTCACTGTTACTAGAACTGTACAAGGTTCATTTCCAGCTTTAAGAGTGTCATGGAGTGCAGTCAGTGGAAGTGGTATCACCTACACCGTATGTTACAGTACAACTAGTGGAACACAGTCTCATCCTCCATCTAATGCTAACTGTGGTACTAGTGGAATCACTGGTACATCTACCACACTGGGTGCACTTAGTAGAGGAACAACCTACTACATCTGGTTGAAAGCTGTGTCATTAAATGGACAAGGACCATACAGTGAAAGAAGTTCCGCTGGTCTGTATTGTATGAACATGCGATTGATGTTACTTGACAAAATTAAGCATTTGTACTGTAATTACTGTTACTGTCCATTAGTTCTTATTGGGGAATAGTATACCTCATAAATATTGGGCTCAGCATATATTTCAACCATGAATTTGAAAGTTAGTAGCATAATCTGTATCATTGATTGTTAAAATACTGGAGTGTTAATTAATATGAATAACTACAATTTTTTTTTTCATTTTTCATGTTAAATGTTATATCACATGCAGACAAAAGGTATAGCCTAATACCTATAATTCCTTCTTTATGCATGGTTGTTTTGTACATTGTGACTGGCAATATTATGAACTAAATTCAATGTGTTTCATAATATTACTGTACATGTGCAGTGAGACTTAGTGTAGTACATACTTGCCTTTTCACCAGCACTTTTTTAGTCAAATTCTTATGATATTATTGGAATTTCAAATGTAACCTATTACATATATACCTCACTTCTACTCAGTTGTTGAACAGAGAATATATACAAGTGATGCCTCAGAAGGTGAAGTGGTCCTGGAGAATGGAGCCACCCTCACAATAACACCATCGAAAACATATGACATTTTGTGTTCTGATACACATGTCAAAGATTGGTACAGGGTAGGTACACATGGTGACAGTTCAATATCAAGATATGGGGAATATATCAATGAGGGAAGTACACCAGACGTGTATGCAACAAACACTGGTGGTCATGCACTAGCATTGCATTTTGACTCTTTCCAGTCAACTGACAGTGGAGAATATGAATGTAGGCTACGGCCAAGTGTGGGCCTTACGTTACCAACTGTGTCACTGTTTCTCAGTAAGTTGCTACCTCTGTGTGTTTTAAAAATTCTCCATGTAAATATAAAACTATGTCTTAATGCTATTGAGTAAAAGTAAACATAACATTTTTGATGTAAGACTTCCCGCATGCAGAGTGTATAGAGCAACATGATTTTAGGTTAATTGACTGCATTCTCTAATGTCAAGGTAGAAAATTTAGAATTTGGTTTCATTCTCATGCTTTCGCAAGTCATCCCAACCACGAATATTGTGTGATTTTGTGAACCGTCGATATATTTGCTATTAGGCTAAATGATTTAACACATGGCATAACACAAGCTGTGTAGGTCTTTTAGCAACAATGTTGCTGAAATAGTTTAGTCCCATTGGAAACGTGATTTCCTTTTTGATCTTTTTGGGACATTACTTGTGTCTAGAGGGAGCAGAATAAGAAGCAGGTACATAATTTTATTATTATGGGAAGTCGTCGCAGGCAAACACATTGGATATCGACTGTTATGCCCGCAAACATGGGGTAGCTAGAACTATATAGCTCTTCATCATTTCAAGGATTGTGCAAGAGTTTGTTGTTGCAGTAAAATTATAATATGTTGTAATGGTTACTGGTTTGTCTCTCAAATTGCAGCATTTATCTAAGTGTACCTATGTGTGGTACACATCTTCCAATTATGCTGACAACAGAATAGGAGTCAACTTTCAGGGGGCAAAATTGGACATGACAGATCTAACTAGTACTTTTTTTATAATAATAGGGACATTCTGCAACTCGTAATTTGGGCCAATCACGAGAGCTTACTCCTGATTGACCAGAATGACTTGTCACACACCAAAATTGGAGTTTGTTTTTATGAGTGAGAGGTTGGTCACCATGCAGTGACACGCATACAAGTGTTCTTTCCCTAGATAAGCTTAGGAATATAAGCAAGGTATTCCACATTAAAGTCATTTCTGAAGCATAAGACTGAAACTAATGGCCAATTAAAATACCAAAAAAATGTTTTGCGAGTAAAGAAAGTTTGCCAAAAGTTTACAATTGAGTACGATAATTCGTTGCTTATGGAATTTATGCCATGCGTACGAAAAGTGAGAAATATCAATGCCTGACTGTTCTGAAATGCTTCCCTGGTGAAAGAAAGAACCAGCATGCTACATGCATGCATCTACAACAAGGAAAATGTCCCCGTATCCATGGCGCATCTCATTAGGAGTAGCAAATGCTAATTATAGTCACAGGACAGGTACAAGACAAGTAAAATTATTTATTATGAACTACTCATTATGAGTAGCAAAAGGTCTCTATTGTTGTATTATAATTATTATAAGTTAAAATATAATTATTATTATGGTTATTACATTGCTCTGTTCCATGACTGGTGTTAATAATTTTTATATAGAATTACTGCTTGTCATTCCTTCAGCTCCCACACCACCACCTCCACCGTCCAAGGTCCAAGATGTCACTGCCACTAGAACTGTACAAGGTTCATCTCCAGCTTTAAGAGTGTCATGGAGTGCAGTCAGTGGAAGTGGTATCACCTACACTGTATGTTACAGTACAACTAGTGGAACACAGTCTGATCCTCCATCGAATGCTAACTGCAGTACTGGTGGAATCACTGGTACATCTACCACACTGGGTCCACTTAGTAAAGAAACAACCTACTACATCTGGGTGGCAGCTGTGTCATCAAGTGGACGAGGGCCATACAGTGACAGGAAACAGGAGAGAACTTATGACTGTAAGTTAAATGTTAAATTGAATCCTGCATGATAGTTATCGTACATGCACATAAATTAATTTATCAAAGTGATGCTATGTTATGCATTTGCCCCTTCCACACAACCTGAATTTCAAATTCTGGAAAGTAAATGAATTAGTGTTATGTCTGAAGGTTAATCTCATATCATGATTACTCACCCTATGCATACCGTACTTTGTAGTGTGTAAAGCTAATTAATGTGGCACTGCTCAATCTTCTCTACAAATCTGGATCTACAATAATATTATTAGATGACATTATTGGTATAAGTTAGACAACACATGTACACTGAATTTGTTAATTACAGAATTACTAATAACTATTTATACATTTTACAAGTGTTAACACTACAAGTTCATGCGTGGTCATTTCTGGTCTAAACTCTAAAGTTTCCTATATATAATCTCAGTTCAAGTTATATACAACTGAGAATGGGAAGAATAAGGGAGATACAGAAAACAGTAAGGGGTGGGCTTTGTAATGTGTTACCACCTGTATATAGGCCTGCTGTCATCTCAATTGCAACAGTGTATGTTTCATTCTTTATCCTTATCTATATATAGCCTTGTTGAATGCTACAGGTCCTGCAAATGACAACACTGCTGTGATTGTGGGAGTGCTATTTGGAGGGATAGCTATTGGTGTGGTAGCTGTATTGCTAGTACAAGGAATACTGTGTGGAGTCTACAAACTGAGGAAATGGAAGAAGCAACCTACATCAACTGAGGCAGACCCTACAGATGAGAATAAGTCAGTCACACACTATAAGTGTATGTTGAACATTGGTCCACAAATTTAATTTGTACAATTATACTGAAGTCTATATACAAGACTTAGTCTTCTTCTGTATGAAACTATAGCTATCCAATTTACATATAATATTATACTGATGAGATGTGATCACTTCTCATTCTGCATTATGTAGGGTGGATGCTGTTTATGAAAAGGTTGATGAAGCCTGTTATGCTGATGTTACCATGACAACAAATCCAGCTTACGAAGGAGTGCCAATTAAATGAGTGATTAACTTACTCTCCTCTTCCATACATTAAATTTATCGCTAATTAATGCACTTCATAAAATAGACTAATGCTAAACCTGAGAGGTAATGATCTCATTTTCTGAATAATATGTTGTTTTTTTAACTTCAAAACACGACATATGCTGTGCATATATCTTACTGGTGGTCAGATCATAATGGTGCATGTGTCTTCTTGTTATGTACGTATGTACAAAATTTTCATATCTGGTTCAGGTATTGTGCAATTATGCAGAAATAATATACATGAGAAATGGCAAGAAAACACCAAAATAGTCTGGCCATCTGATACTACATTTAACCCTCCATTTACAGAGAATAAGCAACCCTCTGCATGACCTCGTACTACGGAACGTTTTGACAGAAAATCTGCCTATGCAAACCTGTGTGAAGAACTTCTTATTCGATCGATTTTGTGTAGTATGAGTTTTAGTTGTTTAGGCACTAAGGCCTTCTGAAGCCTTATGCATACCGATACAGCCATCCCTCGGAGATATTGTCAAAGAAGAACAACTTAAGGGCAAAGAAGAAGAAACAACACCGAACAAACAACAAGGCATCGAATTGCAGCGTAACTCTCCAAAATGTACTATTACTGTTTCATGTTGCTATCTATCGGTGCAAATCTGTCAGTAGATGAGTCTGGAAACAGTCAAGGCAGTAGTTTACACCGCACGTACTGCACTTATACGTTGTACCTGTGACTCTTTCGCCTTTTTCCCTTTCGCGAGCTTTCCCTCTAACAGTAAACCTATGTCATCCTACTATCTTTAGTAGGAGCTATTTTAGGGTTTCCAATGATGTAAGAATATTTAGGATTGAAGCTATGTAGCTCACAAAATGATCGTTCAAATTTCCCTCCCTTTCATGGGTGCTTTGGTCATACCGTAGTTAGGCGATGTGAAAAATTTGGGTGCTTTTGGGCGTACCGTAGAAGAAGGGTTAACATTCATAGGGTATTGATGCTGGAGAAAATCCATGGTTTATGCATAGTATTGTTGTCTTTGTCCGAGTATAGCTAAATTCTAACTTCCATGGCCAGTGAAATGAATGTCATTGTACAGTACTAATTCACCATGTACTGTGTGTATATTCATGTCGCATCAGAACAATGTAATGCTTACCAGTAAATTTCTGTTTGTGAGGCTTTCAATATTGTAACAATGTCAGACTTTGCCTCCCTACACGTGACTCTCCCAATGAGACATAATTCTTTTGAATGTGAAAGCCATATAGCATACAATACAGGAGTGCCAATTATCCTGATTCGGGCTTGGTATTTCCCATTATCGATTGAGTGACTGCTCAATCGAGAGGTATTCAAACACTAAGTAGGTAAGTCATATAATCCGGTTTGAGACAACTGGGAGCTGAAGCAGTAAAGCGTATACATTCAACCGACTAACACTCCAGGGAAGTTGTTGTCTTTTGCCGGAGTACTGCTACCAGTGAAGTTACCTAGGACAGATGTATTTAAACAGGCTGTGGTTTCTGATTTTACTTGGTAAGCAAAGGATACGTACATTAACCATTCTTTTATTTGGCAGCTTGATATGATCTGGTTTCTATAACAAGCATGAGCTAGCAAAGCAAGGCCAATGATCACATTTAATAAAAAATTCTCTTTATTTCTCACTTTATTTTCATCAATTTGTGTGTCTGTCCATTGTGCAAGGCTGAACACATATTTCACAAGCTTATATATCATCAGTTCCCCTTACGTTACATTGCGTTAGTAGTGGAAATCTTTTATGGGAGTAATCCATCGTGAATGCAACTGAGAGGGTGTTTGCAAAGAGTTTATCACAAAATTGCAGTGCCTCCAACCCGCTGGGTTTCCCATCAGTGTAAATAGCTTGTAATATCCGTACTTTTCAAGGTAAATCTGTGAGACTTTACATCACAATACTCATCACCTATGAATATGCTCACAATATTGCTCAAGTATAACTAGAAACTTAAGGAAAAATAACGAATAGAATTGACCACTTTTACGATTAGTATAACTGAAAGTAACTTAAACAAAGAATGTATTTGGCTTGAGCATCTCCCTTAGAGCTTGGGGAATATAATGCTGCAGCTTCCAACGTCATTTTAATCACTTCCTACCTGAGTGAAAACTTCATTTGAATCGGACGTTTTGCATTTCTTCTGAACACAGGCTATTCATTGAAGTTACTAAAAGGTTAGATAGGCTCAGAAATGGAATCTATGCCAATTTTGTCCTCAGATAGTGATTAATCTACACTATTGGAAGATGTTTTAATCTTAAAGGTAGCAATTTTCTGTCTCATAAAGGTACTTATCAATTTCCGTGATTATCCAATCGGTATCTGAGATCCGTTTTCCCATTGGCAAGTCCATTTCCGGGAAAACACGGATAAATCCGGGAGGTTAGAGGCATTGAAATTGCAAAGGGAATGTTATGGCTCGATCTGCTTGTAATAAGTCGATCAGTGACGCCTTTTCTCACAAAATTTGGTTTCTCTACCCTGAGCAAATCGCCAGGCGAGTTCTTCATTGAAAAACTTACACTGTACAGGGTAGGCCTAGTGCTAGTGTAACCATTGCTTATTCCTTTCTTTTTATTCTTTTGATATTATAGACTCTATGTTTGGATAAATTATGCTCTTAGACTAGCTATCTCTCTTATATACCCTTGAAGCACTAGTGCTTAGGCACTACATACCTGAAATCATTTGATGCCTTGACACATGCAATGGCAACTTCTTGCCATGATCATCTCAATGGTATAGAGTGTTGTATGCAAAGGCTGAGGCGAGTCATATGTATATACATGTGCAATGCTTACCCCTCATGTGTCTGAGGCTCAGTTGGAGCATCACCAGTAAGCAAAACCTATGGAACGGGACAGTTTAGAAATCTAGTTTGATGATGTCAATATTGATGGTTATTTGTAAACAAGATGTGTGATTGAAGCTTCACTAATGGAGTACACAAGTATTGAGAACAATGCATAAGCAATGTGCGGCTGGAGGATGTAACAGAGGAGTTGAAGGCTAGTTTGCTCATATTGCCAGATGCTCATCTTGATGAAGCTATAGCACAATGCTAAAACAGTGGGACCCCTCATCATGATCAACCTCCATTACTTTCTGGTGCCTTTCAAAGACCATTCAAATGAGAATCAGGCATTTACAGTTTATTGCACATGGTTAACACAGTATGTACCAGTCTGAGGAAACACATTCATATTGTTCGTAAATTAAATTACTGTAAATTAATGAGGAAATTGGCTACTACCATATGGCAATTGAGAGAATGTAGAGTGCATGTGAATAGGAAGACCGCCATGCACAGCCATGGAATAGGAAAATGTTGAAAGTGATCTGGGAGAGCTTAATACTATTTCATGGCAGAAACCTACCTTGCATGAGGAAGGTGGTAGCAAAGGAAGGCCTCGATCTACATGAATTTGCACTAGTTGTCACCATATTGTTTAAGCAGTCAATTTTGTTGCTTGCGAAGTTATATTCTCCCTGGCCTTTATTCTGTGGGAGTAGTCACATGGTTTCCAGACGTGACCACTTTGTTTCCATCCAGCCTTCCCAGGAACCAGGTGGAAAATGCGGGTATATACCAAGCCCTGTTCCATGGTAACCCTATGTCTGAGGCTACATTTTATAATGAGCATTGTATCAATATCATAATTTGAACAATATTGTATGAACATTTCAACATAATATTTGTAAATTATCTGGTATAAAGCTTTGCACTTCTTCAAGCTTGAATCAGCATCTTCTGAATCTTTTTAAGGGATATTGCTGTTGAGTTACAGCTAGTGATAGAACTACAACTTGTATTTCCCTCCTAGGTATTCCTCCAACACAACCTAACCAAATGTATGATGGTACAAAATGTATCTAAACATCCTTCTATTACTTTTAATGTTAGGAGTTAACAAAAGCATTCAGCACATATTATGTACATACTTGACAGTCGTAGTCTGATCACAAACTTGTGAGGAGGGAAGATTGTGTTGTCACTACCATTGCTGAGTTTGGTAGCATGCAGCTGTCTGCAATACCCACAAGTCTAAACACACAGGTTTGAGCCCCCCAATGACATGTTCTGTGATGCATATTGCTATGATGTCTATTTTCTGCACAGTTTCCTTGCAGCTAAGGGCCTCATTGCAATTGTCTGTATACAGTCTAAGCATAACCTCACAATGTCCACAGCTACACCTATTAAACATGATCCAACACTGCAAAGAGGAAATCGCATACAAAATCTGTTCTCATAAGCAGTCGATCATGACGAACCTTCTGATCACAAGTTTCTTGTATGCCAAGTTGAGTAGAATGTCTAATAGTTAGTACTACTCAGAAATGAGAAATCTCTCAAATGTTTATAATAATGATACTCAAGAACAGATTATCTCCACACACCACAAAGTCTCTATAATACTGTTTTACGGTACCCATTATTTGTCACACAATGTATATTATGCATTTTGAATGAAAAGTTTATCATACAAGAATCTTAATTGAATTTGGCATATTGAATGTGGTTGCATGTATTTCCATGATTCAGTTTCCTATAAATAATAATATACAAACATTTTGCATACAATGTCTAATTTATATAATATTATTGTTTCATAGTAGATGCAATTTACATTTATCCAGCTTCTTTCATTATCGTTTCCTAGCTTCTCTACTTCCTGTTTCCTCTGTTCAGCAGAGAGTGTACACTAAGGATGACTCAAAATCAAATATCAACCGGGATGGGGAAACAATCACAATAACTCCATCAAAAACCATTGACATTTTCTGTTCTGATACTCGATATAACAAGCGCTGGTACAGAGTAAGTGGTCAAAATGAGAGTTCCATAACCAAATTGAGTCAAACAACAAATGTACCAGATGTTTATGCAATAAACACTGAAGCTCGAGGAAAATTGACATTGCAATTAAGACCTTTCCAGTCAACTCACGCTGGAGAATATGAGTGCAGATTCACTAGAGATGGACGTACCTTAACACCTCTATCAGTTTTTCTCAGTAAGTTGGGACTACACCGTAACTATTCATCACTTGCAATTTGATAATTTACTTTTAAATTTGTCAATGTACTTGTCAATTCCTTATGTAAATGTCTATAACCAAGAGTGCTATGCTCATACGTATACTGAATATAATGTGCAAATAATGTATCATAGTAACTTTGAGAAGCATGCACTGAGTCTCATGCATGAATGCAATTATGTTATCATGAGATTGTGTTCCTTCCTATAAAATAGTACATGGCATATTCAGGGTTCTATCCTAGGATTAAATGATTTGGGAAGAAGCTTCAGTATAATATGTTTATTACATTACATGGCTGCCATGCCAGAGGTACGACCAAGCATAGTTTGAATGAATGTATAGAACACGCAAGATTTCCCTCAGGAGTGGAAGGGGTATATACTTACAAAGAACAATGTTTATGCATGTGGTTTCCTTGACGTCTATAAAACACATTTAGTGCAATGATATATACTGAGGTGCAAATACTTATATATATGTGCATTATATAAATATAATATGATATATATAAATATGTATATGTATATATATATATATATATATATATATATATATATATATATATATATATATATATATATATATATATATATATATATATATATATATATATATATATATATATATATATATATATATATATATATACATATATGTATATTTATATATATATATATATATATATATATATATATATATATATATATATATATATATATATATATATATATATATATATATATATATATATATATATATATATATATATATATATATATATATATATATATATACATATATATATATATATTTGTTGTAGGCATGGTTGTGGTCAACATCAAAGGAAAAAGTGTGCCTATATCAAGGAAAATTGCACACTTTTGCAATGATGTCAACCGCAACTGTGCTCAATCATGTATTGTCACCTTTAGCGCCCCGTTAATCATAACAAATCAATCTTAAACAATGAATGCACATCAGTTGAAAAAATAATGAAGACCATGCAGTATATAGGCTAGCACAAAACTTTTTTGCCAGCGCACTAAGGCGCTCTTCTCATCGACCCACCAAAAGTTCTAACAAGTAATGCCTGTCCCTTTTTTGTATTCAGGCGTTCCGCATTCACTGCTAAGAGACTGTAGTGAAGGTAAACGTCTTTTGTTCTTGACGGC
>CAUJGJ010000242.1:2171976-2201976 GCA_963170055.1 Halisarca cf. caerulea | reverse complement strand
CTATAACGGGGGGGGGGTATGGGAGATATGTCATATTATTGCCAAAAAAAAGTTTTAAATTAGCAAATTAAAAGTACGCTAGCTTGAGGCAACATTAATATGAGTCCACCACAATTAATGTTTAGGTATCCCAGACACATACTTCTGATGGGGAGTGATCTACTTTGCCAGTAACTTTAAAATTGACGTTGTAGAATGTATAGGATGCATAGACTCTTTTGGCTCTGGCAGGGCTGAGAGAAAGTATCTCCTCCAGCTGCTGAGACTTTGCCAGCTGGCCACTGTGTGAGTGCATGAGGCTTTGAGCTGTACTGTGTCCTTGCTGGCAGCTGGCATCTTCGAGGTCATTAAAATCATTTTACATCATTTACTACAAAGAAAGCTGGGAATATCAAACCCTATTGAAAAATATACCCCCACCCCCTACTGGCAAACATTGTAGGTGAATATGTAGTGGTCATAGAAGTGAGTGCTGTTCATGCAGGGCAATTACTCAAAACAATTTTCGGGCCAAAAATTGTGAACACATGAACGAAGAAGATGCCATTTAATATTACATGATGATGTAATGACCGTTGACTGACAATGAAGCTGTTGTAGTATTAATTTGTATGTATTTTACCTGTATATACTTATATATGTAGTGAATGTTTAATAATGTCATTTTCGTTTTCTTAAAATCTTGCAACTTGTGTATCATGCAACCAATAATATTATTTTAGCATGCACGTGTGTACAGGAACACTAAGGTGCTGCATACCCCATGAGGCATACACAGGAGCAAAAATCAAAAAATCAGTAACAAGGAAAAGTTAAATAAAATTAATATTTTGCCTACATGTAGTACTGTATTTACGTTTAATAATGTTGTTCTTATTTCCCCTTCAAATATATTATTTCCAGCTTTGCCTATACTTTGCCTGCTGTTTGGAAATTCATTTACTACTACTAATACTATATCCTTCACTAGTGATATATTTATTTATGTACCTTGGGGGGTAGTTTTCTTTTCCCGAAAGGGGGTTGAATTTTTCCAGGATTCTTTACCCCGGGGGAATAAAACATCCAATAGCATATTCTAACTGTGGAGATATAAAATAAGGAGGTGAGAATTCTTCATGGCACCAGCCATCTTGCAAGTACAATGCGTTGCATACATCTAGTTATTATGCTTTGAGTGCAAAATTCAAATAAGATTGATAATAATAGTTGTAACTT
This sequence comes from Halisarca cf. caerulea, assembly GCA_963170055.1. Taxonomy (NCBI): domain Eukaryota; kingdom Metazoa; phylum Porifera; class Demospongiae; order Chondrillida; family Halisarcidae; genus Halisarca; species Halisarca cf. caerulea. Next base: position 2,200,758 of record CAUJGJ010000242.1, on the reverse strand, counting down.
TAGGTAGTCATAGGTATGTATGTGATGATGATGTAATTGTGCTACTTACATATATAATAATTTTATGTCTGATATTATATCATTATAATAATTCTCCCATGAATTGTCAGATTATGGGAAAATATCATAATTTTACAACATTAATTATCATGCCAGCTATAGAAGTCACTGATTTATATATAAACTTATACTTGACTACACAGATGCCCCTCCACCACCCACTGTAACAGCCTCTCCCCTGTCTGAACCTGGAAAGATCAGAGTATCCTGGACTCCACCCACACCTCCCAATGGGTCCACCATTACTGGATACTCCATACAGTACAGAATAGGAAGAAGTGGGGATTATACCACTGCTACTGATCTTGGTAGAGGGTCAACTAGCACTACCATCAGTGGTCTACAACTTGGTAGGACATACCAAGTGAGAGTGGGGGCAAGAACAGAAATTGGAGTGTCATTAAGCAGCTATAGGAGGTCGCAGACTACTACATACAATGGTGGGCTTTCGACATAATACACATACTATAAGGTTATAACAGTATATATTATTATTTTTTTGCACATTTCAAATACAATTTGATGTTTATATGATACGTGTATATCTCTGTATAAATGAGGATACGTATAAGTTTAGTGCCGTCCTTGAAAGCTACTCTAAAACTTAATAGTTTTTGCCGATCTACTGTAGAATATAATATGTATAATTGTAGACTAATAAGTATAACGTGTGCTAAAACAATATAAATTTGAATTTTGTCGCATGTTTGTACCATCAGTGATTTCTATGCTATATCCCCTTGTTATGTATAGTTCCAACTAAGCCAATTGTGAATGGAATTAGACCTAAAGAACACAGCATAGAAGTAACATGGACCAGCAGTGGAGCTGAGGACTACATCATCTACTACATGAAGCCTGGGCTAAGTACTAGTACTGGAGTGCAGGCTATCACAACTAGACAGTCACTGCACACAGTGACTGGTCTGGACTCCAACACTGCATACACATTGAGGATCTCTGCAAGGAACACACTTGGGGTGGTAAATAGCTCGTACGTTGAAAGTTTTACTACACCAGAAGGTGCATAATATATGCTTAAACATTATACCTTTAGGATGCAGGTTATTGATCAACCCAATATCCTTAATTCGCATTCAGCTCCCCTGGTCATTCTCACCACCCTGTCCTCAACATCCATCAAAGTACAGTGGACTCCACCTCCAAACAGTGACCAACTACCTCTCACCTACCATGTCAACTACACTGGAATGAGTAGATCTACTACATCCACTACTCTGACCCTCACTGGTCTTCAACCATATGAAGAGTACACCATATCAGTACAAACTGGTAACAGAGCAGGACTGAGTGTACCTGTGACTGGTACTACTAGGACATACAGTGATGGTTAGCACCCTTTGTGATGCATGTGTAGTTGAGAACTTCTATGATCCAATAGCATGTGCAGACAACTGTACATTGCGAACATCTGAAGAGGAGTACGTACATGAATTCTTACACGTAAACAATCCTGCCTAATAAAGTACTAGGTACATAGGTGTACACCCTTGCTAAGTGGTCTGTGAAGGAGTTGTATATTCACAATAGTATAAGGAAGTCCAATTGGGTAGCATGACTTTATTTTTGATGTAATCAAGTCTGCATCCGAGGTATCTTTGACAAAGTGTAGCGTGCATGTACGTTCTTGGTAATTGTGTTTAATATGACTTTTTCTTGGTTATGTAGCTGCCATATACTTCACACATTGTAGTATAGTCTGGGAAGTTATCTATTGCGCGTATTGTATGCTAGCATTGTTGAAATCTTATTTCAATTGAAATATAATAATTAGAGTTTTAGACCCTTTTAAGTACCGTAATATACCAAATGCAATTAAGAATAATATATAATTGTTTATAGTTATTATGAATATTAGAATAATTTTAATTATATAATTACCGAGCGGTGTAGTAAGGTTAATTGTTTCCATCGCCAATGTGAGTCCAATGAAGGTCACCCACGCATATCGTAGGGCAAAATTCTACCTTTTGGCCCAAAGCGATTATTTTCAACTCAAATTGGCAGCTCCATCTCAAGACTGTAGAATACATCTATATAGCTACATTCAGCTACTTGAAAAAGTGTGCACTATAAAATAATTACGCTTTGAACTGTTTTGATCAGAGTACAGACAGTTTGGGAAATCACCAAATATTTTTCAGATCTTAGCCCATTTTACAGTCTCATTGTTCCATTTAGAGCTCAAGACATCATGTTACAAGGTCTAAAACATTAGTATCTTGAACTTAAAATTTGTTCAAGAATAGGTAGGATTTTTTATTTTATTCTGCAGGCCACAAAATGCATCAGCCATGTATGGTGCTATAGCCATTTGCATCATTGTCTCATTCCCACACCCAAAAGTTCTATTGGGTCTGCATGGGTACTCTATATCATAGCGATATCTGAACTATGTTTATAGCTAGTAATAATTATTGCAGTGCCTCTTGATTCTGTGGACCATTTGCAAGTTCAGTGGAGAGCAGACAACTCAGCCTTGGTCTACTGGAGACCATTAGCAGATACAGAAGCTGGTGGCATTCCTTTGTACATTGTTTCCTACAAATCAGTTGATGGCAGTTCTAGAGGAAGTGTTAACACTTCAAGTTCAAGTGTTGTCATCACAGGACTGAACTCACAAATTGAGTACCGTTTTACAATTCAAGTTACAATTGGGAATGGGAATAAAACAAGTAAGGGCAGGGAACATTCCACACTGTAGTTTCTTGTTCTAAGTATTGATGTGAATGTGATGCCTATTATAGCTGAAAAGAACAAGTTATAATTATTGTATACTTAAAATTGGAAGTGTATAATCCAACCACCTGCTATACTCCACTTGTGTAGACCTTCAAGTGAGGGATCCTCAAGCAGCAACTTGTCAGAACAACTCCATAGGTGGTGTTATTGCTGGAACCTTGCTAGGTGGGGTAGCATTTGGCATGGTGGCTGCATTGCTACTGGTAGGAATAATGTGTGGAGCCTGCAAACAGAGATGTCACCCACAGCAGCCCTCACCAGGAGACCCTACACCAACAAGCAAGTCAGTTGAAAACAAAAATATGTGTTCAACAATGGCCTAATACTAAGGCTATTTCACTTTTTTGAGTATTTCTGTTAGTTTAAGAACTAATGTTTTTCATTGGTTCATTTCGTTTTTGTATAGAGCTGATGCCATTTATGAAAAAGTGGATGAGGAATGCTATTCAGAATCAGATGTGCAAATGTTCAAAAGTCCAGCCTATGAAAGTGTTACAGTTGCCTGAAAAGACTACCCTTACAGCTCAGCAGCTTTAGAAGAGTGGCATACAAAAGTATTACAAAGAGATAAAGTGTAATTCTACTATTATAATGCACTGGATATAGCTGAAGTGGTAACTGTATAATATTTATTATTTGAAGCAATTATGACAGTGCATTGTCTGTCTCATTTCATAAGGATCTGATCATGATCGATGCTATGTTTTCTAGTACCATTCTCTGCCTTTAGTCGAGAAACCATGTACCTTGATGATGATGTGTACTGCATATAACAGCTAGGCTTGCAATCATCGAGAATTATACGAGTCTATGGTCTAAGAGTGTTTTCTTTTATAGCCAATTGGAATAGATCCAGTAGATGTTAAATTTACTTGGGACACTGCACTAAGTACGTTTAGTATACCTGGTGAAAGTGGTGGTATCATGGCATCTTATATGCACAAAAGACACCTTCTAAACCAATGGTGCTCGGGATGATCATTGCAAGTCCTTTGCCCAACAAACATTACATGTCGAACATGTATAATATAAAAGATCCTAACCATGCTCAGCTGGTACTATAACAATACAATCATGACTTATAAATAATAATGAAAACTCTATCAAATTGAGAGTATCACTTATTATATTGACATGACCATGCACAAACACCCTCATGCAGGTCCATACATGTAAATTATGGTGCTATTCACCTGACAACAAGAGGTGGCAGGGTCTCTACAGCATAAATAGCTTTGACCAATTGTGTGGTCTTAGCTCTAAAAGTGTACAAATTTTAACAATGGCATATTATACACAGTCCCAACTGAATACTAATTAGCCAACTCCAGAACTTGTAAACATACTAATCACTGCTAACTTTCACTGTAACTCCAGGAACTGAGAAAGATGGTAATAAACATGTATATATATATATATATATATATATATATATATATATATATATATAATACCATGGCAGCCAGGTGTATTGCGCATATATACAACCCGAACGTCAAGGTCAGAGGAAGTTTGGGTATATCTATCCACAATATTCCGATGACTGAGACTGAGGGTTGTATGTGTGTGCAATACACCTGGCAGCCATGGTTCATATAATATATACACTGACCAAGAACAAGATGCCGATGTTGTCAAGTTTCTTTTCCTTTATCACCGCAAGTTTGCCTGCTAGATACGATTCTAAGTCGTTGCCAGATCATTCAAGAGCGTTAATTTCTTCCTTTCCCGAGTGAGCTTACATTGCATCGTACGGAGTGAAATCTGCCAATTCTGATCTCTTCGCGATCGAATCATTCGGCACCCGATATTGTCTCCGTGGCAAAAGTCCAAGTGACTGTTTACCTTTTACAAGTGAAACAAGGTAGGGTGAGGCAGTTTTACATGTCTAAAGCTTTTTTGCTTTAACAAAGCAAAAAAGTGAAGAGAGAGAATTTTGCATTCATATACCCCTGTGACCCCATGACCAGGGTGGTTATGCAATATATATATACTCCCTGCATGAAGTATGGGATTGTGTAATCGTCAGTGTTATATTATGTACTAAGTACTGAATTCAAACTTTTCATCATATTATGTAATGATTTACACTCAATGCAAGTGTATAGTGGGCACTGCTACACTATGAATACTGAGTACGTACAAACACACCTGCATGTAGCACTTGCATCCTTGCGTGAAAAGGAATTCAAAAGGCAAATATGCATACATGATGTTTTCTAATGTAGGTGAAAGCCATATCAAAAATGACCAAAGCATATGATATCATGCAATTCCACGCCTCACTTCTCCTTACCGGCCACAATCATGTTCACACAGCAGACATGGTATGTAGACTGTTCCAGATTGAAATTTGTAACTTAGTTAAGAAAAGCCATGCAGTGTTTAGCTCTTTGTATGGCTGCTTGTCAATTGTATTGCGGTATGTTGACCTGTTACTTCACAACAAAGTATAGTTTAATGACATCAAGCCTTAGGCACTGGTCAAAGCAGACAGTTAAAGACCTTTCAGTTTTAAGATATTTATTGCGCAAAATGCACATTGTGATTGGCTTCTATGTTCTCCTAAGTAAGTTCAAAGTACTTTCTCATCCTTGCCTATAGTTTCACCTGACTATTTTCACTATACATCATATGGTGCCACAATTCCTAGTGTTGTCAGAAGCAAATGGACAACTACCACCCTCCATGGTCCAAGGTGTCACTGTTACTAGAACTGTACAAGGTTCATCTCCAGCTTTAAGAGTGTCATGGAGTGCAGTGAATGCAAGTGAGATCACCTACACTGTATGTTACAGTACAACTAGTGGAACACAGTCTGATCCTCCATCTAATGCTGACTGTGGTATTAGTGGAATCACTGGTACATCCACCACACTGGGTCCACTTAGTAGAGGAACAACCTACTACATCTGGGTGGTAGCTCTGTCATCAGGTGGACAAGGACCATACAGTGCTAGGAAGCAGAGCACTACTTACAATGGTAAGATTCTTTATGCATTCATATTATCATGCACGTTTGTTCTAAGTGTGTAAATGATTCAAAACTTATAATAACTTTCATTGTTATATTATTGGTACTTGGTCATTGTCTTCATGAATATTTTGCAAATTACAGTCATACATCAAAATAATTAGTGTGGGGCATTAAGTTTTATTGGTGCATATAAACTTAAAAAAAAAAATTATGATTAATATTATGTCATTATTTACTGTGTGCTTGTTGACTGCATGTGGTTTGTTGTGTTATCTCTCAGTGCCAGGACCTGTGACATCCCTCCAATTGAGACCACCCACCACCATATTTGGACTGATCATAACATGGGGACCACCTTCTGGTAGCAACTATCCAACTCCTGTTACCTATCGACTCAGATATCGTGAGAGACCATCTAGTGGATCACCTGGTGGTTGGAGTAGTACTGTACACAGGGCTGCTACACAGAGACAGTACACTATACCTGTACTTAAACCAGGTACTAGGTATGAAGTGGAAGTTTGCCCTTATTCTAACATTGGTTTGGGACATTGTCATTTGGGAATGGTAACAACAGGTGCGCTTTCAGTTTTATTTACTTTATATTGTCGTTAATAAAAATAACATATTTACGTAGTTCAGTCGACTAGTATTATTCTGCCATAATGTAATATTTGATATTATGTAATATATATATATATATATATATATATATATATATATATATATATATATATATATATATATATATATATTATTTATTTATTTATATTTATATTAGCAGAGCAGGCATGCTGAATCGTGCATCCATTTAGTCGAGAAAGCTCTATATTTCACAGAAATATGGGAAACATTGTGCATAGTTGGTAGACATGCATGCAGGATAGATGGTGGATAAGATTTACCTGCTGTTTTTCTAGATTCAGCAGCAAATCTGGAGAGCCACTGATACAGAACACTAGGCGGTATACATAAAAGACGTTTGTCAGATAGATAATTATATACATATTATTATGCTTTATATGGCATTCTTGTCTTTTGGCAGCTTTTGGCACTGTTACAAGGCTTACAGCAGAGCCACATCCAACTACGCTATCATTGATAGTAACATGGCAGCCTCCTTCAGATATCTCGAATCCCAGTGGATATAGACTGAGATATCGTAAGTCATCATCCAGTAGTTGGAGCAGTGTCTTCGATATTAGCTCACAGCAAAGACAGTACACTATAAAAGGTCTTGAGGCTAAATGTACATATGATGTTGAGGTGTGGGCTGCTTTCAGAAGTGGAGAAGGTGGCACAAGCAAAGTATCCGCTAAAGTAGGAGGACGTTAGTTATTAGAACATGCTACCATGTACATGCTGAGAATAGAACTGCATGTTATTGGCACTTTTTTCTCCCTCCAGCTCCCTCTGTATTTATGCGAGTTGAATCGGTCAGTACCTCTTCCATTACTGTTGTCACAAGTGGAAACCTGGGAACTGTGTCCTATAAAGAGGTTGGATCTAGTGACAAACTAATGTCATCAAATGTGCCTCCTTCAAGGAGGGTACACATATCAAGTCTCAAGCCCAACACAGAGTACAATATCTCATATTCTGAGACAAACAGCTACGGGACTAGCAGTGCAGTATCAAATAGCATTACATTGCCCGCAGGTATACATACCGGTAACAACTAACCAAGTAATATCTAAGGCATTTATACCATGGCTGTACATAAAGATTACTATGCACCATTATGCGTTCACTATAGTAATAATGAGCTACTTTTTAAATGGCCATGTCAGATACACAACAACCACAGCTCCCAATTCAATCAACTAAGGTATTAACCTTGTACTTGCCATTCGAGAAGCTATTATACTATTTTTTTCAACATTATAAGCATATTATGTCCATCACTGTATTATATAGTAGAAATGAAAATAGTGTAATAATGATGAATGGTGAGTTTGGACAATGGTGCAGTCTGTGTGTCAATGTATATGTAAATTGTATGTAAAAACACAGGTGCTGTATTATAGTATATATATATTTATGAGTGGTAAATTTTATATGTACAATCATTTATAGTATTACTATAAATGATTGTAAATATAAAATTTACCACTCATAAATATATTTCTGTTTATAATAAGATTCTGTATAAATTTTATACCCAGGTCCATCTTATTTAAAGCTAGATGTTCTCTCATCAAGATCTATTGAACTTTCTTGGAATGCTCCAGAAAATGACCAGTTCCTGACTTACTTTCTCAGGTACCGGTACACCTCTGCTATGAATGCACCCACGAATATAGAACCTACTACCTTCACTACTCTGACCCTCACTGGTCTTCATCCATATGAAGAGTACACCATATCAGTACAAGCTGGTAACAGAGCAGGACTGAGTGTACCTGTGACTGGTACTGCAAGGACGTACAGTGATGGTGAGCCAATTGGCAATGTTCTTTGCAGTTGATACTAATCCTCTCTTGGTGTGCATGTGCAGACATAAATCTCATGCACAGTATGCAATCCTTGTAAGTCTCGTTATTCTCTCTATAGTTCCCAATGGACCACCTCGCAATGTAAGAAGTGTGAATAAGGGATCTACTTGGATCCATGTGGCTTGGGATATACCTGTAGCAGATGATAGGAATGGAATTATAATCAGTTACATAATTGGAGTAACCCCAAGAAGTGGTATCATCCCTGTTCACCCGCCCAACCCCACCTTCAGCACTCTAGAGCTCATCACCTACAACATCACAGGACTGAGTCCAGGTACAGAGTATACAGTGAGAGTGGCTGCCTCTACTGTGAATGGTACAGGACCATTTAGTACAGGATCCCGATTCAGCACTTCTGATGACTGTGAGTACACAATATGATATTTTGTTATTATTATCCATTATTGTGCATAACTTAAATTTAAACTCAGAATACAGTAACCGTTACTTTAAAATAGTATGATAAAGCATGATTCAGAAGTCTTCAGTATGCAATACAATAAAATACAAAAATTATTAGAAATTAGATAAAGTGGAATGACAATATAAAATTTATATCTTTACATGTTTTTGTCACAGTTCCTGGACCAGTTGAAAGCCTCATGTCAGTGCCAGTGTCAAATGGAAGTGTCAGGATCACTTGGCAGAAACCAACCAACTCCAATGGTAGAATTCTAGGCTATGAAGTTACCTATGGTCCTATTGGTGGGGTGGAAAGAGTACCGAGTGCATCCAGTGAATCGATTACACTGAATGGACTTCGTGAGTTACAAATTGAAAGCATTAAAGTAGACTTACATTTCATGGTTAATCATTGAAATATATACTCCACCCACATCAATCCTTGTAGAAATTGAGGTTCCATACAGAGTAGCTGTCAGAGCTCGTACAAGTAAAGGCTTTGGAGAAAGTGTAGCAATTGTTATGTTTTCAAAGGAAGGAGGTATGCACATATTAGACTGATACATTGTATAGATGACATTGATTGATTCTCTCTGTGTGTGTGTGTGTGTGTGTGTGTGTGTGTGTGTGTGTGTGTGTGTGTGTGTGTGTGTGTGTGTGTGTGTGTGTGTGTGTGTGTGTGTGTGTGTGTGTGTGTGTGTGTGTGTGTGTGTGTGTGTGTGTGTGTGTGTGTGTGTGTGCAGGTTTGCATGCATGCATGTGTGTACTTGTGCTATGAGTTTAACAATGAAAATACTTCTACCTTTTATAAGTACCCAGCAAACCTGTTGGCAGTGTGAAAGCTAGCTGGAATCCTGATGCTTCTGTCCTCTTATCCTGGCAACCACTGTCCCTCACAGAAGCTAAAGGATTTCCTTTGTATAGTGTCTCCTACAAATCAGTTGATGGCAGTTCTAGAGGAAGTGTTAACACTACAAATTCAAGTGTTGTCATCACTGATATAAACCCTATGGTTGGGTGCATTCTCCTAATTCAAGTTTCAACTGAGAATGGGAAGAATAAGGGAGATATAGAATCCAGTAAGGATCTATTAAATTCTATTGACAATGTGTTATACCACCTACTGTCTTTGCACGACATAAATCTACATTATCTACACTATTTCCCTTATCTATTTAGCCTTGTTGAATGCTCCTGCCAATGACAACACTGGCATGATTGTAGGAGTGTTATTTGAAGGGATAGCTATTGGTGTGTTGGCTGTATTGGTATTGCTAGGAGTATTGTGTGGAGTCTGCAAACTGAGGAAATGGAAGAAGCCGTCGACATCAACTGACATGGAGCCTACAGCTGAAAATAAGTCAGTCATTGGTTATAATTACATGTTTACACATTAGTTCCACACATTTGCAATTGTACAATTTAAAAAGCTGAAGTCTCAATCCGAGGCTTATGTATGAAGCCATGCATGCTACATATTTTTTTTTCGTAACTTTCCCTTTGGATTAGGATGGAGGCCATTTATGAAAAGGCTGGTGAGGACTGCTATGCTGATGTTACAATGACAACAAGCCCAGCTTATGAAGGAGTGACGATTAAATGAATGAAAAAATTTACTCTTCTTTTTTATACGTTAACTACATGCACTAAATAAATGAACTACATAAAGTAGACTATAATCAATTATGTTATTCACACATGAGAATTTGATTCCTTTAGTATGATATTGGCAGTGATGTAATTAGTGTAATTAGTCCCTAGAGTCTGCCATTACAAGTAGTAGTGATGAAATTCCTATCAATTGAGACTATATATGTATTATACTGATCTTTGCAGCTTATTGTGGTAACTATGTCGGGTGACTGTAGCACTTTTGCCTTTATTTCAACGTTTTAATGGAACAATTGATAAATTTGAAAGTATAATGGGATTAAATCTTGAGCACAGACACATAGCATAAATGGAGCTTCTTAGAGCATATTCCCCTTATCCCTAGTTATTTCTTCATGCTGCGCACAGCTGCCTGTTGTGTACAAAATTCGCAGCTCGTGAAATTGTATGAATATGTAAATACTACTAAAAGAATGCAAATACTACTAAGAGAATGCAAATATTACTAAGAGAATGCAAATATTACTAAGAGATTGCAAATACATAATAGTAATCACAATGTCACGGCTTCTTAGGGAGTAACATGTTTACTGACTGACCAAAGGCCCGGGTGGTAACTATCTTATTTCCTTTGTCGCCTCCCAACCAGCTGTGCTGCTGACATTGCATGTGTAAAGGCTGGCAGACCTTTTTGTTCATTTTATCTAGCTAAAGTGACAACTAATGATTTGTTATTTTAAGGTAAGTACTAAACTGGTACTGCCTTAGCTAGCTAGGTAGTACCACAAATACTGCCCTGACAGTCTCTCTGAAGTATGACATCATCGGGAAAAATTACAAAATGTTCCGCCCACCTGGTAATTGTTTCTATTATTACCTTTTATCCCTGATTTTGATGCTGGAGAAAAATTATGACTTTAATTTTTTCTTTTATCTGGTATCTAAATACATATATATATAAGTTACCATTTGATTTCAGTCACACGGATATATTGTTATTATAAAAAATAGCAGAAAAATATCTGACGTGTAACTCCTATATTTTCTCCATAATCCGACCATCTTACGAGTTATATAGACACGTAGATTAAAGTATGGTTAGTCTAAGTCTCTGTAATCCGACAACCTCCAAACGGCAATTTTTAACTCCATGCCTTGAGTATGAGATGAGATAGCTTTCACTGAATGACTATTATAAATTTTATACACTTAATGTAGAACCACAAAAAATGTAGCATTAATACTAAGAAATTTCTACTTGCAGTGCTTGTGAATATGCACCCTTGCCAGGCTATCTTCCCGGACACAAAATGACCCCTACCGCACCCCCCTCCCAACCCATGAGACACAGATATTATCTATGTGGCAAATCAACATAGTCGTGAAAATTATCCAACACGTGACATACCCACAACTTTATGCATGTATATCAGCTCACTTTATCCTTATACACAATTCTATGTAGGTCAGTGATAAACCAGTTTTGGTACCTGAAGCTGTAGACCAAGAGCCGTACTTAGTCTAAAAAGACGGACACTTGGTGTATCTACTGAACTGAACAGGGAAGTTATATAATATTGTGCTGGAGTGTCAAATCTTAGAGGAGATATTGTTATCTATAACTAAGAGTGATCCTGGACCATCCTAAAATTCCAAGACATAATAATGTATAATATAAACAGGCTGTGGATTCTAATGTCACTTGGTAAGGAGAGGACTTGTACGATTAGAAGGACGAACTTTAAGAATGCATACGGTATTATAATAGTATTATTGTTGTGGCATGTGCATCATGTATGTTTATTCACACCCTTAGTAAGTTAAAAATACAGGGGCATAGCGAGGGGATGCAAAAGGGGCAAATGTCCCACCTTTTTCAGAATTTCACAATCAATAAATATTTTAATCCTTTTAAATAAGAACACGTATCTCCTTGCTTTACTCCCCAATTCTGAAAGATTTCCAGGAAACTTGATAAGAATTGACTTTCCTCCTTGAAGAGAGCTTTGAAAGATACTAAACTTAGTCTACCATTTTGAGTCGCTTTATTGATCTATAATATAATTAGCGCGTGTGGCAGCCGTTTCACGTAGTAGAAGTGTGCTACTTACAGTGGGTGTGACAAAAAATTTGCTCATTTCTTTGCCCCCTTTTTCTAAATTCCTGGCTACGTCCCTGAAATACTCCCTTCTCCTTGATTGATGAGATCCAAGATTTCTTCTTCAATTATAATTTTACTTGTGATTGTGTCCTCATTCCTAGTGTTGTCAGTAGCAAATGGAGAACAACCCTCCAAGGTCCAAAGTGTCACTGTTACTAGAACTGTACAAGGTTCATTTCCAGCTTTGAGAGTGTCATGGAGTGCAGTCAGTGGAAGTGGTATCAACTACACTGTATGTTACAGTACAACTAGTGAAACACAGTCTGATCCTCCATCTAATGCTAACTGTAGTACTAGTGGAATCACTGGTACATCTACCACACTGGGTCCACTTAGTAGAGGAACAACCTACTACATCTGGGTGGCAGCTATGTCATCAGGTGGACGGGGACAGTACAGTGACAGAATTTTAGCTGGTATGCAAATAGTAATTGTTGCTACGCGATCATAATATTGTCATTGTGCTTTAATTTCGTAGTTATTGTCCATTTAATTCATGCAGTTCAAATTTACTGGATTGAGTACCTTTAAGGTACACTTCTGGGCCCAGTGCATTAACATTTACAATTATGAAAGCTATTGTAATAGTATACTTAGCGCATGGTTTTATATAGTGGCTGTATATATAATCATACTCTATGGAGGAAAACCACTGAAATGTACTGAATTGAGCTAGTGTTTCATTTGTACTAATTCCTCATTGATTTCGTATCCCATTTCTTGCATTAGAAAGGAAATCAATGTATGAGAAGTTAGTAATGATTATTTCTTCATGCATGCAGGTTAATAACATTATCATTCCCAATGTATTGTATTCCATTAACAGCTAGGCTCCATCTTTCAAGCATCGATCTTTGCACTTCACCTCTACTTAGTTTAGGACCTGCATGAAAAAATGCAGTATTACCATGCAGATGTACTATTCATGCTTAAAAGACAATATCATCCATCCATGGATGCATCTATCTATCTATCTATCTATCAGTTGTTGAACCAAGAATATATGCCAATGATACCTCAGAAGGTGAGGTGAACTTGGCGAATGGAGCCACCCTCACAATAACTCCATCAAAAACATATGACATTTGGTGTTCTGATACACATGTCAAAGATTGGTACAGGGTACGTGATAACAGTTCGATATCAAGATATGGGGAATATACCAATGAGGGAAGTACACCAGACGTGTATGCAACAAACCCTGGTGGCCATGCACTAGCATTGCATTTCAAGTCTTTCCAGTCAACTGACAGTGGAGAATATGGATGTAGGCTACGGTCAAGTGGCTTACCAACTCTGTCAGTATTCCTAAGTGAGTTAAAATCCCCCTGTGTTTTTATAATTTCCTATAAGCTTTGTGAGCATCAATATATATATATATATATATATATATATATATATTGCAATGCATTTGTGAATCAGAATCTGATGTAAGATGTTATTTCTAATCTATAACTATTCAGATACTCCAAACTAATAAAAATTAATAATAATATTATATCTTTATATATTATCTAGATAAATATATGTTTCATAATAGGAATTATTAATAATCCAAATTATTATGTTGCTGTATGCACTCTTGGTATATTGCACATATTTAAGATATTGAGTACATTTTTAGAATTATACGGTAAGGGTAAATATTCTGGAGGGCTATAGCGAGTCTCTCTTAATCCACGAATATTGGTTCAACACGAGATTATTGAGAATGTTATTGAAGTTGTTGAGACTCAGAAGCGATTTCCCTCCTCAATCTAGGCCCGCTTGTTCGAACTTACTTTAGCATCTACCCCCTAATAAAATCCGACGTCTAAAGAAAGCAAACAATAAAGAATAAGTACGCAGGTATGTTATGTCCGATTTGGACATAAACAAAAATGGCCGCCGTTATCGAAGTAGTGAAATCAATTGGTCTGTTTTGCATGTGCATGAGTAGTGATGCCCAGAAAACGCTTTGTATTGTTTCTTAAGCATATTTACTTTGTATCTGAGTTTTTTAGATTCTTGTGGAGAGGCACGAAACTTCGTATGACGAGTTTTTCTAACTGTATACGAAAACATAAAAATGCAAAAACGCGGTGGTAGAAACTTAGGCTTTTGGACACAAAACTGGGCTTAAAAGAACACACAGATATCGAACTTCTTAAATCCGAATCAGGGTCTTCAGGCTCCACTGTATGGCTGTTATGTCCAACAATTTGTTCAAAATTCTAGGGTGATCAGTTAAAATCCGTTGGACATAAAACAAACGAAACAGCGTACAAAGACCCTGATTCTGATTCTAGGGGTTTGACCCTTTGGGGACAATACCTCAAAGTTTCATGCTGAGAATCGGAGATTTCTACCACCGCGTTTTTCGATGAAGTTTTCTTGTGGTGAAAGTTATCTTCCTTCGGCAAAGTCACGTGACATCACATGAAATCCTAGCTAGGACATAGACTAGAGTTGTATGTGCTCGTGGTGAAAAAAGTTTTAGTGCAAAGGCGGAGATCTGGATGATGGCTTTTAAACCTTATAAAGTGGGTTTGAAATAATCGTAGGATCAATATTTACATTCACCGCGTATACTTCTTAATTCTACTCCTTGGCTGTTATGTGCAGCCTTTTGTGGCTTTCCAGCCAGGACAAGACAAGAAATAGTGCGGCATATCTCGAACAAAACAATCAAAAGTATACGCAGTGAAATATAGCTTTACCTTTTAGAAATCCTCCTTACATTTTTGTAGTCATGGACCGCCATTTAGATCTCAGCCTTTCACAAAGAAATTTGCCCCGAAAAAGGCTTCTCTCAAGGCCAAATCAATCATACGATCTTACGTAGCTCCGTGGTTCTAAACGATCGAAGAAGTTGGAAAAAGATTGTCAACTTCCCTCGACGTCGAATCCGCGACTTCCCTTCCAATATCCAGTTTGCACGTAAAATCGGCGTACATTCTATCCAACCTGCCAAAGAAAGCGTCTAACATCCAAAAACTAATGTTTAGAATTTCGAGAACAGAACTTGCTGTGTAAAGTTGGGTAGGGTCTGGAGCTTCTACTTTCTTGTCACTGAGCTTCCTAAGCTGATTCACGTTACTGGCACATGACCAACCCACGTAATTCAGGGGTAATGAAATTCATACCGTGAAATCCACAAAACGCCCATGTTTTGGCTAGATTCGGACATAACTTACCTGCGTAAATATGAGAAAATATAATAGACATACAGGGCGGACATCAGTCTTTATGCCATTTAGCACGAGGTAGTTGGTCCAGGAGCTTTTGTGTTTTTAAGGATGACCATCCACAGTATATGAATGAGAGGAAACGATTACAAGTTTGTCCCCAGCTCACATGGATTGTAGCACTTCTTCACTGTGAGATTGCTTTCCTCAACTGTGATGGCAATGGCAAAGTAGGCTGTTGTCACTGCATGTTTGATGCTTGACACTTCCCTTCTAACAGTTACTAGAAAATGTAGAAGAGAAACCCATCCAGAAAAAAAAATCATGTGACTATAGTACCTTTGAGTATGGGAACGCCAGGAAATTTGGTCCCATGCAGGTCCAGCAAAATATTATGAAATAAAGGAAAATTTTTGGATTGAGAATTTTTTTGAAAACCATACAATATTTTACCTTTGTGATATCACCACTGTGTTCATGAGACTCCTATAGTACTGAAAAATTAGCAACAGAACGAAAGATTGTACTCTGCAGAACATAAAGGCCGTCACATACCAATAAAATTTTGCATCACATACCTATATAATTAATATTATACTACTCTAGCAAGATATGTGCTCCATTTACACAAACGAAAGACGAAGGGCTATAGCTATAGCTGTGTGTACTATTATACAGTAAATACATTCTAGACTCTGAAAAATAGGAATTATATCTTTTACAATATCTATGATCAAACATTATATATACAGGTAGACTATGTTCATTGTATAGTCAATTGTATATAGCATGTAACTACCTGTGATATAACTGCTTCAGGAACACTATATACTCAATAACTGAACATCATTTTGCAGAACTTCCGTATGTAGGAGAATTACAATCTTCAGGTTGATTAAGTTTTAACTAGTACTATGGAGGTTGGAAGCTGAACAGCGATTTTCAATGTACCATGTAGACTCTCTATACGGACGAATTCAGAGGCCATTTTGCCTATGTAAGAGACTTACGCGCAGTGCATAAAAGCTAGAATAAAATGGCTTCTGTGATCGTGCTTTGTTGTTGTTTGGATTGTTTTCTGAGATATCTCAGTTAAACAGGCTTCTAAAGGAGAAATCAATGTAAATAAATTTAGATATGGACAACATTTCTATGTATACTAGAAAAAGTACGATATTTCATTATCTAAATTTTAAGTATTTTGCCAAAAACCAGTCCGGCCATGGACCGGCCTGCCCCTGATACTTTTAATGAAATGCCACCACTCAGTCTCTAGCTTCCACTCCACCCCCCACTCCATGGCTTTCACATCAATAAATACCTCCATCGCAGTACTCACCCTGCTTAAGATCCAACTTATAATTCTTATATATATTTTCTTGAGGTCTTCAGTGGCTATGGTTAACTTTAATGGAATCACTGCTTCTCTTATCTCTAGCTCCCACACCACCGCCACCACCCCAAATTCCCTCCAAGGTCAAAGATGTCACTATTACTAGAACTGTACAAGGTTCTTCTCCAGCTTTAAGAGTGTCATGGAGTGCAGTCAATGGAAGTGGTATCACCTACACTGTATGTTACAGTACAACTAGTGGAACACAGTCTGATCCTCCATCTAATGCTAACTGTAGTACTAGTGGAATCACTGGTACATCTACCACACTGGGTCCACTTAGTAGAGGAACAACCTACTTCATCTGGGTGGCAGCTGTGTCATCAGGTGAAGAAGGACCATACAGTGACAAGAAACAGCGGAGAACTTCTGATTGTGAGGGGATATTATTAATATTTCTTAGTGTTTTTTGTGTGTGTTTGTGTTGCAATGATTAGAATCATGATGTTTCTACAGTAACTGAAAAGTTCCGAGAGCTGACAATGAAAGTTTAAATTTGGTCCATGCAGTATGTGCAGCCAATAATACAATTATATAATTATATCTATAGATGGCAGGTGTGCCATTTGTTGGACAATCACATATGCCTAGTAGTATGAATCTATGGTGATATACATAAGTGAGGGTGTCGGAGTATATAGCCCTTGCAAGTCATGATTCAAGCTTTGTGTCGTGAGACTTACGTTGAGACCATTAATACAACACTTGTATGGCTTTTGGTAAAATTAACTTCCCGTGCATTGCAAAAACTAACCAACATATTACCTGATATTAGTCAATATTATTGTTCAACATGCATGTTTGTGCTCATATTATCTGCAGTAAAGTGATGTCCTTTGATTACAGAACCTACATCTAATTGTGTCATGCATGCTGTTGAAAGATTTATGTATAATAATGTATGTAAACTCTATTCATTTAGTATTATGCACATAATGTTATATGCTCACATCTGAACATTAATAATTATTATTAGTTTCTAATCTCAGTGATAAACATTGTGTAGAATGAATTTGTGTTATCTTATCACATTTGCACATCAATCTACCTGATAGTGAATGGCAGTACATGTGAGAAGTGTATCCTTGAATTCAATGATAATTATTTTTTCTTTATTAATTGTTATATCCTTCTACTATAGTTCCTGCTAAACCAAATGTGACTAGAATTAGCCCTACACAGAACAGCATAGAACTAACATGGACCAGCAGTGGAGCTGAGAACTACATCATCTACTACATGAAGACTGGGCTAAGTACTAGTGCTGAAGTGCAGGATATCAGAACTAGACAGTCAATGCACACTGTGACTGATCTGGACTCCAACACTGCGTACACATTCAGGATCACTGCAAAAAGCACACTTGGTGTGGTAAATAGCTCTGATTTCCAAGGCTTTACTACACCAGAAGGTATGAAGTATAATCGTTGTATATTAATATTTACTGCAAGTAAATTGGGTTAACAGGCGGAAGGGAGGGTGTGCCAAGCCAGCCGCCCCCTCTCCTCGGGCGTTTGTTATCAGCATAATGATGAGCTCATGCCCCTGTAATGCAAGCCAAGAACAGCAGCAGGTCATGAAAGCCATAGCATCTGGTCAAGCCAATGCAGCAATTCAATCCTAGCATGCTTGATATTCAGCTGGTAGGCAGGTCCTGAAGAGCGGGCCGCTAGCTTAGTTGTCTACCCCCAATGGACAAAAAAAGCACATGCAGTCTTAGTAATCCAGCTTATTCTTGGCCTTGGCTTCAAAGGGATCGCACGCAAGTGGCAGCCTGTGCAGTTCAAGCGTTTTATTTCCCTCCCACCTCTCCACTCGTACCGTTATTTCTCCTGAACCATCTGTTCCTATTTCCTTCTTTCTCCTTTTGCCTTCCTTCCAACCTTCCTTCCTCCTTTCCTCCTTTTGTTCACTGTCTTCGGACAGTGTGGCCGGGCCGGACTGGGGGCACCTGTTCTGTCTTAACAGATTTCCAATCATCCTTTCCATTTGAGGATGTTCAAATCATTCCTCATAGTACAAGGGACTAAATGGACAGCATGTCCAATAGGTGGTACCTAATTAATGGCATAGGAAACAATTAAGTTGGGTACGAGCAATTTGGGCATAAATGAAAGCTAATTAATGGCTAATTTGCATTTTTATTAGTCAGCAGGAAGTAATTAATAAAATATGGTATAATTAATCATCGCAATAACTCAAATTATCCTACCCCCCAGTCCGGCTCTTTACGGCATAGCCAACCTTCAATTCGGAGGTGCATGCAAGCAATCATAATTATTAGGCAGCTATACAGGCACATTCATGACGCTAACGCTAAGTACATGCATTTAACCTCCCATCAGGGTACCTGTTAACATATTTTTTTTTGGGCATGCTTTTATATCTATGATCACATACTCCTTCACCATGCAGCTCCCCTGGTCATTCTCACAATCCTGTCCTCAACATCCATCAAAGTACAGTGGACTCCACCTCCAAACAGTGACCGACTACCTCTCTCCTACCATGTCAACTACACTGGAATGAGTAGATCTACTACATCCACTACTCTGAACCTCACTGGTCTTCATCCATATGAAGAGTACACCATATCAGTACAAGCTGGTAACAGAGCAGGACTGAGTGTACCTGTGACTGGTACTGCTAGGACAAACAGTGATGGTGAGCACTCTTTGTAAATGTACGTGCATTGCATGCTAAGAACTTCTTTACTAAGAACTTTTGTGATCTAATTGCATGTAGACAAATGTAAGTCAAAACATTGGAACTTCTGAAAAGGGGGATATGAATTCTAGCCAGCAAACACTCTTGCGTGATAATGAATTACATGGGCTTATAAGCATGCTCCTTTAGTACGTGGTCCATGCAGGAGTTGTACCGATGTACATGTGTAAAATGCATAGAACTACAAGTCGAATAAGGTAGCATGACTGTGTTTTTGATCGTCTGCATTAGGAGGTGTCTTTATGCACTAAGTTGGTTATACCTTGTAGGTAAATAGTGTCTAAAATGAAAAAAAAAAACGTAAATCAGAATAGTATAGTCATACTGTACACACTGTATGTTTACAGTATCTGCTTAATTCTTGATTCATATTTTAGCCTTGTTGAAGGCTACAGGTCCTGCAAATGACAACACTGCTGTGATTGTGGGAGTGCTATTTGGAGTGGTGACTTTTGGTGTGGTGGCTGTATTGCTGGTGCTAGGAATAGTGTGTGGAGTCTGTAAACTGAGTAAATGGAAGAAGCAACCTACATCAACTGAGACAGACCCTACAGCTGAAAATAGGTCAGTCACACTCTATAAGTGCATGTTGAACATTTGGTCCACAAATTTGGGCATGGTTCACATGCCGCTGAAATATACATTTCCAAGTGTTATGTATATTAGTAAAATTCCTCTGTAAACAGAATGTAACATAAGATTGGGTATATGATCCCTTTCATTCTGACTTAGGGTGGATAACATTTTTGAAAAGCTTGATGAAGGCCACTATGCTTATGTTACCGTGACAACAAGCCCAGTTTACGAAGAAGTGACAGATAAATGAGTGGTTATAAATTCTCCTTCTCTTCTACACACATTAACCTTACCGATAATGAACTTCATAAAAACTATAGACTAATGACAACACATTTTCTTCCTATTTTTATGCAATACAGTAGAACCTGTATAATATTATAGAGACCACTCAAGGGACCAAGTAATTAGGGTCTTTGTAGACAGGTGATCCTTATGTAGAGGTGCAATAGTATTGCTCTAGTGGTTCCCACCTGTCTACAGTGGTCACTTCAGACAGTTGGTCCTTCTACATGCAGGTTGTTTTTATGACAGATTTCACTGCATGTATTGAAGCTTATTATGTAATGTATTATAATCCCAACAATTAAACGCTGTGCATCTCAATAGTGGTTTTATAATATATCTTCATGCTCCATGTGGCTTCCTGTTGTGTACAAAATTTACAAAATATGAGAATGCATTGATTGTGAACACTGCTAAATTGTCTGGATATTCGGGAATTGTTTCAGCAACTGTAACAGTTACACTAGCTTATTCATTCATTTTGATGCCAGAGAAAATCTATAGTTTAGTTTGTTTTATCTGATCCTTGCAATTGGTATCCAAACATTTGACTAATTCCAGTCACATGGAAGTTGCTATGGAGTACTAATTCACCATGTACGTATATTCTTAGCACCACAAAAAACTATTTAATTTACTAAGACATTTCAGCTTTTGTTCATTTTTGCACCATTAATGCCAGACTACCTTTTAAATCTCCATATTAGACACTATTATAAACTTAGACATTGGTATTCTGATAAAGTGCATAATATATTATATCAAGTGAAGCAGACCCTACTGCTGGAGACAAGTCAGTTAAACGTTATGCATACATAGTTTGTGCCTAAACCATTAATACAATGTAAGCAGCTAAAAATATTTGCAATATACTTAGTATAACCACTGCTCTTGGCTAAGTCTTATGCAAAGCATGGAATCCGATATACTTATTTATTAAAAGAGTTCTCACTATCTCTTCTGGCTTAGGATAGATAGAGATAGATTTATAAAATTTAGAAATAGATAGGGATGGAGGATAGATTTGTGAAAAGATCTGCTATGCTGATGTTAGGCTAATAGCATGACAACAAGCTTAGCTTACGAAGGAATAGCAATTAATTCATTATAAATGGATGATTAACTTCCTCTTCTCTTGAATACATTGACTACATTGATAATGCTCTTCATAAAGTATACTACGTGATCATTATGATGACCCTGAGAGCATACCCAAAATATATGGTAAGGAAAACTGCGCATGCTGTGTTTCTCACTGGGGATAAAATAATGATGCTAAGCACTTTTTTATATTTGGCTGGCTAACATACAGTGCATGCATGGGACCTGACATTATTGCTTGTAAAGTGATAAATTAATCTATATATATAATTGAGAAGCCAATCTGTAGTTTGTCAGTCATGACTTATTGATGACAGATTACCGATTTTCCATGTCTTGGATTATAAACATATATTTAATTCCTGACATTGCAGGATTACGATGAGAATGCAGTTATACGCATCTCTCATAGCAGGAAAACGACATTTGATTGTGTATTGGGTATATTATGTATAATATAATTTACGATCACATACATGTTCATGCAGTGCTTTATTGAATTGTGTATTACATAAATTAAGTCATCAAGCAAGGGACATACAATTGTGGTCTGTGTAGATACTAGGGTTATACGTGGTCATATTTGAAGTCTCCCATTCCTGAGGTACACGGGCTGAATACAGTATAAAGATCTTCTCATTCCTCGTGTAACCTGTATCCAGGCAGTCAGACAGTAGACACTACCAAATATAGTTGAATTATCTGTGTACTACATAGTAATGGTAACCGATATTACAGTATGCTAAAGAGATATTAGCGTCACATGTGCACACAGTCATACACACATGAATGCACACACACACACACACACACACACACACACACACACACACACACACACACACACACACACACACACACACACACACACACACACACACACACACACACACACACACACACACACACACACACACACACACACACACACACACACACACACACACACACACACACACACACACACACACACACACACACACACACACACACACACACACACACAC
Organism: Halisarca cf. caerulea; assembly: GCA_963170055.1. Lineage (NCBI taxonomy): Eukaryota > Metazoa > Porifera > Demospongiae > Chondrillida > Halisarcidae > Halisarca > Halisarca cf. caerulea. Next base: position 2,178,030 of record CAUJGJ010000242.1, on the reverse strand, counting down.
ACACACACACACACACACACACACACACACACACACACACACACACACACACACACACACACACACACACACACACACACACACACTTTCACTCATGCATGTTCTCAGCAAGGGTACATAGTATGCATACATACATACAAAAATTAATACAATAAAATATTTTACATAGAAAATTAATATTACCTCAATTGTCTCAATGTCCTGGTATTAATACCAAACCCTATGAATCATGTATCATGGAATGGGAAGGATGTACTAATACTTTAACATTTTCCCCCCACCAAAATCAATGAACAAATCAATAAATTTTGCATAAAACTTTGCTGGAACATGCTGACCATACATACATCCCGGCATGAAATGCGGCCTAGATTTGGTCTAAACCGGCAATCACAAGCTGCCGGCTTAACCCTTCCCATACATTGAAATTTCAGGTTATCATTCTTTTTATCAAGTTTTTATGGGCTTTGACAAGTACCAAGTACTGCACACAATATAATATGGTCATTGTGATCAGAAGGCAAAGGAAAACATTTTGCTCTATTCGACATTGCGCAATCATAACCGGCAGTTGCGTAATCAACCGAAAACGGCTAATCGCATGATTCTCCGGATTGCGCAATATTCATTTCTCTTCTGCAAGCTCAGAACGGTTCGAAAGTTGTTTTATTGAAAAGCTCGTTTTCTCCTCTTTCTTTTGCTGCAAGCCTTTTTATTATACATTCATCCAAAAGGTAAATATGATTTAAATAGTTGAAAGTTGTAAGAAAGTGCTATCCGTTTAATGCGTGCTAGTTATGGAAATGTTAAAACTTCATAATACTATGCCTCCTACCTTAGTAATTATAATAATATTATACCTACCATCATAATATTATTATGGTGATTGTGCAATCATAGGTAGTTTAGTAGATTAGTGTGAGATCTGATATAATTATCTCATATCGACCTGGTGTATGAAGTGATTGATTATTGCCCTGTTTGCAGTTAGAATTGGCCACAAACAGGGCAATAACCAGGAAGAGCCCTAGGCTAATACTCGCTGTTACCCGGCTTGGTTTACACATAGATATTGCATGTTTTACTGTTCAAAGTTTAGACAAAAGACCAAGTGAAACTCACTTCCTTAAGTAACACTGGCTTACTACTCGTTCTTTCCTCAGTAGCGGATCCAGGCAAGGGCACCCAGGGCGCACGCCCCCCCCCCCCCCCCCCTATTTTATGAATGCCTCAATTTTAAAAAGAACAACTTACAATCCTTCATTGTGAAATCAGAAAGATTTGGTAAGGAAAGGTTCAAATAAGAAACAAAAATGAGTGAATAAGCATGAGAAGGGTCAAATTACTGTATTCTGATCAATCGCTAATAAGTAAAGTTTCTTTGGTGTCAAAAAAAAACTATCGCCGATTCTCCACTAGTTCCGAGTCAGCCATTTTGTTATATTGGGAACAAGCATACTTAATGACATCATCATTGAAAAAATGGCAGAAAAACGTACGTGCGCCACACTGATCAATTCTAGACTTTTTCTCATAATATGTCATCCTGATGAATAATACATGCTTGTAGTCTGTACCGAATTTTGCGCCCCCCCTTTCTCAAAATCCTGGATCCGCCTCTGTTTCCTGGCACGGTTAATGGGTCAAACATTGAAAGTTTTAAAAGAATAAAGATTAATGAGACTCGAATCCTTCATAATATTAATAGCACCATCATCACTTGTCTTCCACGAGAAATATTAAAGAATACTTCTCTGCTAAGAAAACTCAGTTTAGGGGTCAAACATCAAAAGTTCAAAACAAAAGAGCAAAAAAATTAATAAAACTCACTTTCTTTGATGACACTGCAATTTGTGGTGTGATAAACTTACAACAAACTAGTTATTGTATGGCCAGCTGGGCATTATGTGCTAACCATCATTATATAAAATCAATTCCTTAATTAGACTTACCCTCAGGCGCTTTGTGTCCTCGTGACACAGGCAATAAAGACACCAATGCCCAGCTAGCCATGCAATAACAATAACGTGAGATCATACTGGGGGGGCAGTCATATCTAGCATTGATGTAGCCAATTGATGTGTGGACAGCGTAAATGCTAGGGAATTTGATCAATGTTTGTTAGGAAACAGCAGAAGTGCTCCTCACAGTTCCTGTAGACAACATTTTGGGCAATGAAGACGCTAAACGACAGTGCATGTTTTGGTTAATAGCTGCTAGAGTTGCTTCATGCACGTTTGAAACTTTGTTTTGGCACTGCAGGACACTAGGGGTTGCTAGCATGTTTTCCATAGCAGGTAATAAATGACTCACAAATAAATAGATGCCAAATGATATAGTCATGATTTGGGGCATTTTGGTACAATTAATAACGGTGACTTATCTTTAGGTGGACAATTTTTGGGCCGCCGGAAGGCGGCCCTATATTGTTCTTACTTTCACCGGAAGTGTCCGGAATGTCCGTAACGATGTCAATATATATATATGTGGGCTTCCAAGCAAAAACCAGGTTTCGTGCATTTTTTTCCAAAATGGAGATTTTGCAGCTGGTGCATGATCTATGCGAAGCACACCAGGTGGTCCAGTATAGAGTCCAATTTCCATTCTATATGCGAGATATGGGACTGGGTTTCACACTTATGAACATTAATGACTAAAATTTAAATATTCATAAGATTATTAAACATATTCATGCAACTCATAATTGTATTCATAATCTAATGAATTATTCATAATTGCAATCTGTGTATTAAAATACCTGTAACAAACTATGTTATTGTGCTAAACTACACTATTAGGGCATGTTCTCTTTGTATGTCCCTCTCCTTTACAAAGAGAACATTGTCGGTGCTTGGTACCAGCAGAATTCGCAGTGTTGGAAATATTGCTGGTGCCAATGGATGGATTGTCTGATGGCTTGAGCAGTAGGGGTTTTGGGCATGAGATGTCGGCTGAAAGATTACTGGAGCAGAAAGGACGGATCTTTTCATACAGATACCACTGGCGGACTAAATCTAAACCTTTTGGTAAAATCTCAGTAGGATGGTCTCCTCGATCAGGATGAGCTCCTTTCAGTATGGTGACACTTTTCTCAGGTGATTGCGAATGCTCATGAACAAACACAGTTCCTGGATGAAGATGGTCGAATCGAAACACGTGATATGAGGTAATCCCTGGTATGGCTTTGAAATACTGGAGTAAAAATTGTGACCACTCGTAGAAGTGTACAACTCTTTCCCCCTTGGAATTGTGCACCAGCTGCGCTGAATTAGCTCCAACCACTGATGACTGTTCCACAAGACGAGCAATGCACCCCACGGTGTCCACCCTTGTCCTCCTGTATGCCTTCTTGATAAGGCCAAAATGCCTGTCAGGTGCAAACTTTGTGTGACCTGAAAGCATGAATGATAAAATAACTGACTTCTTCTTACCCATGAGTGTAAGGTACAACAGGTAGTGGATGAGGCAGTTGTTCTTATTCTGCCCAATACAATTGTCAGCATGAAGCAGGAGATGGTCTTCCTGTTGGGCATGGGCACATAAATAGTGATGGAGCAAACTGACTGTGGCATTGGCACCTTTCCCAATAACCTCTTCCTCATCAATGAGGTAGTTGACCTGCTTACCCAATGGCTCACAGCAAATGCCAAAAATCTGGCATGTGTGAGCTGAAAGGAAATAAGCAGGTCCTGGTTGCTGAGGATCATTGGGAAAGTGTACCTGCTGCACATAGTCAAAGCTGTAGTGCATCGATCTTGGTTGGTGTGTCTCCTCATCATAATTACTCTCTGCTTTGCAATCTTCTATCTGCTTATTGTACCATCCATGCTCAGTCTTAGCAAGGATTAGATGGGATTCTTCCAATCTCAGACGATCTGATTTCTCATCTTCTGAGAGGTGGGCAGAGCGGATGATGCTGGCAATGTTCTGTTGGCATTCAAAGCACAAATCTGATGATGGCTTCATTGTACCAATGGAAGGCAGAAAGCTTTTCCAAAGATTGTAGAAGGTGGTCTTTCCTACGGGTATCACTGGAATCCGGGTACAAGCAACTTTGTAGTCACGGTAGATGGCACTCTTCGGCATATCAGATGGCAACAAAATTACTTTATCTTCCTGATTAGGAAGGCGTCCAGGTAGGGGTAAACCATGAACACTTGCCACATTCTGAATGAAGTCACGCACTCGAGATACTTCTGTGTATGATATCTTGTTGTGCCTTGGTAGCTTGGAATTGCCATGGACCCTGCCAACCACACCATCTTTGTCAACGGTTGAACACAGGTTTTCCATGCGTTCCTTGCCAACTGTGTGAAGAAATGAGAAGGTCTTTCTGCAAATACGCAATCCATGCATGAAATATCCAGTATAGGGCCGGAATGTATCAGATTTTCCACGATAGGTGGAAGACGTATCGACAGCACTGGTTCTAAATGCGTTAACCTGAGCCATGATGACTAAATCCAGTTCCGAGCGAGTGAGTTGAAGACAGTTGTTTCGGGTTTGTGATATGGTGGATAGGGAAAGCTGATTAGAGCAAGGAGTCTTCTTAGGTCCAAGATTACAGCCACAGGTTAGCTCCACAAATCGCCTGATGGCTTCTTCTTCCTCTTTGTCTTCAAAGCTCCTTTCAATAGGTGTGTCTTCACCTTCTGTAGACATAGGCTCTAAAACGTCACTTGATGGTCCTTCTTCCTCTTTGTCTTCGAATCTACTTCCACTAACAGTGATGCCTTCGCATTCTGTGGACATAGGCTCTAAACCGCCGACATAAGACTCACTTTCCAACATTCCCGACAATCAATTCGGCCGAATTTCCTCTTCGTTTGTGTCTTCAGCTACGCATTCCTCTTCCAAGAGTCTTGATTGTCCTTCCGCCTCCGTGGAAGAACTACAAAGTAACTTTAAGTCTTCGTCTTCGTTGTCAGACAAAGAATGAACGTGTTGTTCCCCGCAATCAATGATACATGTATAATCCTTCTCAGCAAGTTTAAATTCTTTTTCGAGTTTCTCTAAAGCTGATGCTAAACTAAATTGATCCCCACGGGCCATACTAAGGTCGAATCTTGTCGAATAACGTATCAAACGAAAGCTCTAATAGCAAGGAAAAACTTAAACGCAGTCGTGTAGCCGTTGCACGCAAAACAAAGGCAGTGCGACGTTATGTGTATGCGATTACATTTGCGGCCCACGAGTTTTTTAAACTTGAATCGCTTGTTATATATTGTTTTCATTTGGACTTCCGGTGTGTAACGCTCGTCCGTATATATATATATATATATATATATATATATATATATATATATATATATATATATATATATATATATATATATATAGAATTTAGTAATAGAGAAGCATGAATTTATACAGGAATGGGTTATAGGAATTGTTTTGAAAACAATTGCCAAATATGGCAATTGTTTTCAAAACAATCATCCAGTTACAATAAACAGTAGGTTCAATGAATGTTCAGATTCAAGTGCGTGGGGCGGCAGCCCCCACGAGTTTTTAACTCGAATTACTTGTTTAGAGGAAATTTGTTAGATTGAATGACTATTATCGTCAATATATACCATCACTTTGTGAACTGGTTGTTGTAACTTAATTGGCATTAATATAATTAAACTTGCTGCACAGCAAAGTGGCAAGCACATTTGAAGCAAAAAGGTGATTTGACATTGACAAGGTATTGGTTATCCTTCAGTCCATGCAATCATATCCGATATGACAGGTTAAACATTTCTTGTTATCTGTACCCAATAAGTACCTGCACATAATATAGTAATTGTCAAATTTCTTGTAATAAACAGTAGGGTTCTGTCTTCTGTTGTTATTAAGGTAACTTATTAATAATTGATCATTGACAAACAATGTGTGAGGTATTGTGCAGGGCATCTTTAAGAATTGTACCTTTATGCAACTGCATAATATATTATAACACGACAATGTAGTGCAAACATGGGCAAAATAATAGCACATCAGCATCCTTACTTGCGTGAGAAGGAATCCATCCATCAACATAGATCAAAGCCATAAATGAAAATGCTTCTG
>CAUJGJ010000242.1:2136976-2166976 GCA_963170055.1 Halisarca cf. caerulea | reverse complement strand
TGGAGGTTTGGGCTGTTACTAGCATTGGAAGAGGACACAGTGTTACAGGATCAGCAACTACATACCAATGTACTGAGTGGAGTGCCTATTTCCATCATATGTGAGTTGAAGATCCATCACTACATTTTACTATGTTTTTTTCTTTTTGATATGCAGTGCCAGACAAAGTAGAATCCATCCAAGTGAGACCATCCACTACCATATTTGGACTAATCATAACATGGGGACCACCTTTTGGTAGCAACTATCCAACTCCTGTTACCTATCAACTCAGATATCGTGAGAGACCATCTAGTGGATCACCTGGTGGTTGGAGTAGTACTGTAGAGAGGACTGCTACACAGAGACAGTACACCACACCTGTACTCAAACCAGGTACTAGGTATGAAGTGGAGGTTTGGTCTTTTGTTAGCAGGAGAGCAGGAACTGTTAATACAATATTTGGTACCACAGGTGAGTCTACGTTCTGTGAGGACACTGTTTGGAGGTACAAGTGGGTTTGGTGTATTGATTTGCTTGCTTCATCATCAATTACTAGACTAAGTATATTATATTGAATTTTAGCATCTGGATCTGTGCAAGCACTCAATGTGAGGTTAAATGGCACACAAATTGCTCTGGTGGTAACTTGGAGGCCTCCATCTGACATCACAAATCCCACTGGATACAGACTGAGGTATCACAAGACATCATCTAGCACCTGGAGCAGTACAAGGACAATTGATCCACAGCAGACACCGTACATCATCACTGGTCTGGAGGAAGGTGGAACCTATGAAGTGGAGGTTTGGGCTATTTTCCCTAGTGGTGAAGGTATCAGAAGAAAAGTCACTGCTGGAAATATAGGTTGGATTCCATGATTGCACTAACCAGGAGGGTTTTCTCAAAGATATTACTATTATAATAACTTAACTGTAACTTTCATGCATGCTCAATTCTTGCAGGACAGGCTGCTATACAAATCACAGCTGTCACTACTCACTCCATTACACTGGTCCCAAGCCCTCCTTCTGGAACTGTGTATTATAAAGAAGTTGGCTCAAGTGCTCAACCAAGACGTGTTCCCTATTCTAATACAATAACAATAACACAATTACAACCCAACACTGAGTACAACATCACATATGTGACTGGTAATGGATTGGGAGTAAACAGAGCTGAAATGAAACAGTTCACTCTACCAACAGGTATAATGATAGAGTTTCATATATTAGCATAATATGTATGCATGGGGTTTAATGTTTAAAATATGACATTTATATTCTGTGCAGCTGTTTCCCACATTCTGTTATCAACTGTGTCTGCAAATTCAATTGTCCTTAAGTGGAAGGCACCAGCACGAAATAATTTGTTGACATACCATGTTAACTACGGTTTTCCAATGAATAGCTCTAATTTTGAGAGGACTGCATCCACTACTCTGACCCTCACTGGTCTTCATCCATATGAAGAGTACACCATATCAGTACAAGCTGGTAACAGAGCAGGACTGAGTGTACCTGTGACTGGTACTGCTAGGACATACAGCGATGGTGAGTAAATTCACTTCATGCTATATACTTCACACTGTACATTGGTGAAGTGGTCATTTTCATTGTACACATTTGGTAGTGGTGCTGCATGCAGTGTGTAATGCTTGTCATATACATATATATATATATATATATATATATGTATATATATATATATATATATATATATAATATTTATTTATTTATTTATTTATCTATCTAACTTAAAGTATAATTATATAGGTAATAGTTATGCGATGGCAATTTCTGGAGTAAGTATCATACACGCACGAGACCCGAGCACCTATTCGCATGTGGGACATGTCCGTGCTAATTCAGAGGTGTGAAAATTTACGTCTCTTTTACAGCTTCTGTTCTCAACTTGTAGTATTTACAGAGCGTCAAACAAGGGATTAAGATATAGGCAGACACATAGATGTGTGGACGATTATACCTTTTTGGAAAGTGTGTTTTCATCGCGACGAAGCTACTAAGGTTTTCCTAACCCCTACTAATAAGCGAAACACTTTGGGAGCTATATGGTGAATGCTTCCAATACTATTTTTTTCACATCGATCGCTATAACGAAACATTTACTAACTTTTCCATGCGGGTGAGTTGACTGTTCCTTTCCAAAGCCGAGATCTGATCAATTGCTCCTCAAAAGCCAACATTCAACTTGGGACAGGAACAGAAGCTCTCTCTCACCCACATGGAAAAGTTGTATTAATAATAATATTTCAAATGGGTCGAAGTTGGCAACAAGAAACTGTCTCCAGCTTGTTCTCTCGTGTAGCATTCAACCGAAAACTAAAATTCCGAAGAGCATTGAGTTAGGTCACAAGCCAGCACGTGACAGAGCAACCTTGACGACAGAAAACGTCACTAAACGCTGATTCGGTATTCATATATATACGCCCAAATATCAGTCCAAATCATGAGATAACTGCGTGACTAACAACTTGTAGGCGCTGAAAAGTTACAATTTATCGCTATGCAAACTGGGAAGCGCTATCATAACAGATCCTCGAGATGTCCCACATGCGTTTGGTAGGAGGCATTTGAAGAACAGATCGGCAAAAAATGTTTTAACAAATATTTCAAAAGTGGCCAACTACTAAAATTTAGCTCCTTAAAAATTAGCACTTATGGTATATATATATATATATATGTGTGTGTGTGTGTGTGTGTGTGTGTGTGTGTGTGTGTGTGTGTGTGTGTGTGTGTGTGTGTGTGTTTGTGTGTGTGTGTGTGTGTGTGTGTGTGTGTGTATGCGTGTGTGTGTGTGTGTGTGTGTGTGTGTGTGTGTGTGTGTGTGTGTGTGTGTGTGTGTGTGTGTGTGTGTGTGTGTGTGTGTGTGTGTGTGTGTGTGTGTGTGTGTGTGTGACAGTCCACAGGACAATATGTATTCGAGGGTGCGAATTTGAAAAATGAGTTACCGCAGATGGTGCAGTATCTATGCGAAGCACATCTTCTGCCGAAGTCTCCATTCCTAATTCCATTTCATAGCAGAGAAATGAAAGTGTGTAAGGAACAATGAATAAGTGATGAGAATGAACAATCATATTCATTGCTTTTGTAATTAAATACATAGGTTGATAAGTGTATTCATGCCCCTAGAAGGTCATTATAATATGCATGAGGTGAAAATGTCCGACATTATAATAGAATAATACCTTAATACTTTTGCAAACTTTACGTTGAACATAAATACTGGAACTAAGTGTGCATGACATTGTGTAACAGATTAATTGTAATTTCGTGTATTCTGTTGTTATTTGAATTTCTTGGACTATAATAGTCGCTGCATACATAAGAACATATGGCATAAACAGGTCGAGTTGATTTCGTATTACTGTTTCACAGGACAATTTCGCAAAGGTTTAGAGTTGAACTTTAGTTTAACTAACACGAGTTTGTTTCTTGTGGATCATTATCTTTTCCCACTCATGCAGTTCCTAGGGGACAACCACAAAGTGCAAGACAGATTGAAAGTGGGAGCACTTGGATTCTGCTGACTTGGATCATACCTTTAGCAAGTGCTAGAAATGGAATCATCATCGCATACAATATTGACCTGTCCACTAGAGATGTAAACCTTATTGTTAATACACCAAACCCCACCTTCAATACTCCAAAACTCATCACCTACAACATCACAGGACTGAGTCCAGGTACAGAGTATACAGTGAGAGTGGCTGCCTCTACTGTGAATGGGACAGGACCATTTGGGTCAGGATTTCAAATCATCACTTCCGATGATTGTAAGATCATTGTGTTCTTGAGTGTATATATAATACGTATATACGTATATCTATCGATCTATCTATCTATCTATCTATCTATCTATCTATCTATCTATCTATCTATCTAGTATCTATCTATCTATCTATCTATCTATCTATCTATCTATATATATATATATATATATATATATATATATATATATATATATATATATATATATGTATATGTATAATATAGATATAGATATGGATATATTATTATAGTAAATTAAATGTGAATGATATGTCCACTGACTAATATTCGTTTTGTATGACAGTTTCCGAACGAGTGAAAAACCTCATGTTTGAACCTATGCCATTGTCAAATGCAAGTGTCAGAGTCACATGGCAAAGACCAGCCAACTCCAATGGTAGAATTCTAGGCTATAAAGTTACGTATAGTCCTATTGGTGGTGATAGAAGAACATTGATTGCATTCAATGAATCCGTTATATTAACTGGCCTTCGTGAGTTACCGTTTGATATTTGGGATTTCTAGCCAATTCAATAATTTTATGTATTGCCACCCTTTGCAGAGAATGAGGTACCATACCACACAATAGTAAGAGCTCGTACAAGTAAAGGCTTTGGAGTAAGAGCAGGAATAATTGTATTTTCAAAGGAAGGAGGTATTTACACATTTCTGACATTGCAGGCAGGCTATTCACTCTGTAGTGTTCCCTTGTGCATGAGAATTTCACTTTGAATGAAATGAAATTATAACATTGACAACCAGTGTTCTGCACATTCTTTTGCAAAACCAAATGCAGTCCCCACTAAACCTGTTGGCAGTGTGGAAGCTAGCTGGAATCCTGATGGTTCTGTCCTTCTATCCTGGCAACCACTGTCCCTCACGGAAGCTAAAGGATTTCCTTTGTACATTATCTCCTACAAATCAGCTGATGGCAGCTCTAGAGGAAGTGTTAACACTACACGTTCTAGTATGGTAATTACTGGTCTGAGCTCTAAAGATGGCTACATTTTCTTAGTTCAAGTTACAACCGAGAATGGGAATAATACAGGAGACACGGAATACAGTAAGAATTGAATATAAGTGTGTGACTACCCACTGTAACATGGCAATGAACTTCTACAGTGTTTGTTGAATTCTCCTTAATTTCTAGCCTTGTTGATTGCTCCAATGGCAAGAACTGTAAATGACAACACTGCCGTCATTGTGGGAGTGTTATTTGGAGGGATAGCTATTGGTGTGGTGTCTGTATTGCTGGTACTAGGAATAGTGTGTGGAGTCTACAAACTGAGGAAATGGAAGAAGTTTCCTACATCAACCAAGACAGACCCTACAGCTGAGAATAAGTCAGTCATACATCACATGTGCATCTGAATGTTGCTGAAGTACCTTGACACAATACTATAGTAAACTTTCATCTCTACAATATGTCTTACATTACATATATGTATATATACATACATACATACATACATATATACATATAGATAGATTGATAGATATAGATAGATAGATAATATGTAATTTTTTACTGGCTTAGGGTGGACGCTTCTTATGAAAAAGTTGATGAAGCCAACTATGCTGAAGTTACCATAATAACAAGCCCAGCCTATGAACGAGTGACAATTAAATGAACGATTTACTTCCTCTTTCATACATTAACTATAGTGATTCTTCGTAAAATAGATTACTACACTAATGATAACACTATGAGGATACTATAATTTAATATAAAAAGCTTTCTCCATTATACATGCTCATTCCCACTGTGGATTAACTAATGATGCTAAACACTGCTTTATCCTATCATTTATGCTGACTAACATGCAGTGAATGTGTCCTGACATTATTACTTGTAAAGTAATTGTACTATTAATTGAGAATTAGGCCAATCAGTAGTTTTTATAGTTTTTATAACTTGTTTATAATAAAGTACTGTAGTAATATTGCAATATCATATTTTAAGATCGAAGATGTTATGCCTTTCTTGCACCTGACTTTGCAATATTGAAACACCATTACACACATCTCTCATGCACACAGCAAATAATAACATCCTACTGTATGTGTATTAAATAAGATAGTTTGTATACACACACTCACACATAAATGCTCAGCAGCTTGCTATGTGTATTATACATAAAGCCGTCAAGCAAGGAACATGCAAACAGTATTGTGGTCTGTAAGTATATACCTAGTCTCGTACTTCCCAGACCACTTCTCACCTCCATATTTCTATGCTGACGTCATTAGGTGAGAAGAAGTCAGGGTAATGCGAAGCTAACACATACCTAGGTTGGTCATATATCGAAGTCTCCCACTCCTGAAGTGTAAGGCTGTATGCATAGTACACATGCAGGTCTCTTTCATTCTTCCTTGGCCGTCATGTATACGCAAACAACCAGACAGTAGGAGTAGGTCTGGTTGGTCTGGATTTCACGTAACCAATATTTCAGCCAAACTCAGTATTTTAGTTGAGTATGACTGGTCTAAGCGTAGTATGTAGTGCCTGGTGAGCTCAAGCTGACCGGACCAATCAAAATGGTGCTCCTGTGGCTATGCATGCTATATATATGCACACATACATGCATGCGTGCTCACACAAATGCATGCATGCATGTATGTACACACACACACACACACACATACATATACACACACACACGTGTATACACATACACTCACACACACACACACACACACACACACACACACACACACACACACACAAACACACACACACACACAAACACACACATGCATATCCACACATAATATACAAGCATTTACATGTTTACTTACATACAAGATCACGTGCACAGCAGGTACATTCGTTCATATCCACTTCATATTAACACAAATGCATGTCTTGCTAAGGACCCATTAGCAACATCCTTCTATGACAAAGAATTCACCATTGATAATAATTATTGTTATGTATAGGAAAAATTGATTGTGAAACTGAACCTGACATGTTATATCCCCACAATCTGTAAGGCTGCTCATACTAGCAATGTACACACCTTCTTCCAATTAGATAAGGAATATGTTCGAATCCATGACAACCAGCGATTGCAGACATTGAGTGGTTTCAGTGGACAGTCAGTAAATGTATTCACAGAAGCCTAAAGTGAAGTAGGTATAGTGACTGCCACTCATTAACAGGCTTATAGAGTCTGAGGAAAGTTGTTTAGATCGATTTTGGTCTGACATAAATGTATTCAAGGACAGCAAAATGTATGTAAGCAGATTATGGATTCTGCTTTCTTTTGGTAAGTACTTCAAACCTCATTATAATGAACCCTCTCAGGACCACTGAAAAGGTTCACTATAACAGGGTGTTCACTATATCAGTGTGTTCACTATATCAGGGTGTTCACTATATCAGGATGTTCACTATATCAGGGTGTTCACTATATTAGGGTGTTCACTATATCAGGGTTCATTTACAATAGAGTATATAGGTTTACATTCTAAGGTCTATGTTTGTTATATCAGGGAATTCATTGCATCCAGGGTTCATTACAACCAGGTTTGACTGTATATACAGGACTTGTACAAACATTCATGTCTGAAGAAGATCAATATGTCAGACTGTATGAGCAGTTTCTTGTACTGTGAGGACAAGTTAGACAGCCAGTGCTAGTCTAAGAGTTATAATATTATTGTAGATTGTTGAGAAATGGGAACAGAACTTAGGTGGACTATTTACATACTTTTCGAATTATCCCACATACGCTGTCCTTAAGCTTCATTTGACAAGTACCTGTCTCCAATATGATAATATTATGTTTACGGTCTGTAAAGAAAGACCCCCAGTTTATATAAACCACTGTAGGCTGGCCTTTGAACCACTTTAGCAAAACATACCAACCTGGCAATTGGCACCTGAGACTATAGGATGGTCTTGATTCTCTGTTCCCACTGTATCTAAATTCAAAGAGCACATGAAGTCTGCAGAGCTTAAAGAGAAATTATGGGTGCTGGATTATTCCTGCATACAGTACTCATGCACATTAGTCATAAATTTGAATCTGATTTTAGGTCAGTACATGGTTTTATGATATATCCATTATGAGTAATAATATTTAATTTTAATCACATCTTTTTTACATTTATGTAATGCAATGTATTACACTTAATGAAATATCAATCATATTTGATCAGCCATGATAATAGATTTAATATTTAGGAAAGAGATCGATGAAAATGATGCTTTGCTGTACCTGTCTTTGGGGTCAATGCACTAGAGGATTATCCCTGCACCTCAGTCACTGACCACAAAATATCGATCGGACATGCTAGAACGATAGTTGGACAATGTTTTGTTAGACAGATTATGTATGTCATGTACAATTTGTCATCCAAAAAGTCAACATCATTTTCATCAAAATCAGAAATCAATTTTCTCAATATTATGTTTCACCCTCCTTGGTTTCTTCAGTTATTACTATAGAAAACTGAATGGTACATAATGGTTGCTAGGTGAAGAGTTCGAATTAAAGTGTATTATAATTTTCTACGTAATACCACTATATATTGATACTATCTGTGTCTAGTATCTGTGGCTTTATCTTCAACTGTCTGTCGCTTAATCTGCAACATGCAGTGGTTCATATCTTGTTGATTATACCTAGTATCTGTGATCGTACAGTACACTGTTACGTATAGTATAATTACCACATTTGGACTTTGAAATCTCATAGTGAAAATGATACTAGTTATACTACAATACTAAACACAAAGTCATGCATGCATTTACTTGTGTACTTGTATCCTATTAAATAGTGTTACCCACTACTGCCATTTTGACATTCAATGGAAGGACAGTAACCAACCAGAGAATAGAGGTTGCTCAAGGAGCTCGGGTTGCCATATTTTGTGGCGGAGAAAGCAACCCTAGTTGGAAGAAGGGAAGTAAAGGCATTACTACTATTCGGTCTGCTGGGGTTGCTCAGGCAAAAAGTAGCAACGTATCACTTCTAATTATCAACTCACTGACTCCTGCAAAAACGGGAGTGTACACATGTGATATTGGGCCTTCTACAATTGAAACTGTGACAATTGGTGAGTTTAAACATATTCAGTGTAAAATTATGGCTGTACAGACACTTCGCATATGTATATAATATTATATATATATTATATTATATATACATATATATATATATATATATATATATATATATATATATATATATATATATATATATATATATATATATATATATATATATATATATATATATGTAATATTATATATATTATTATATTATTATATATTTATATAGCAATTACAGTATCCACTCAGCCAACACCAGTTAGTATGCCTCCACCACCCTCCAAGGTCCAAGGTGTCACTGTTCTTAGAACTGTACAAGGTTCATCTCCAGCTTTAAGAGTGTCATGGAGTGCAGTCAGTGGAAGTGGTATCACCTACACTGTATGTTACAGTACAACTAGTGGAACACAGTCTGATCCGCCATCTAATGCTAACTGTGATACTAGTGGAATCACTGGTACATCTACCACACTGGGTCCACTTAGTAGAGGAACAACCTACTACATCTGGGTGGCAGCTGTGTCATCAGGTGGACGAGGACCATACAGTGACAGGAGAGAACAGAGAAATCATGACTGTAAGTAAATTATCAATTGCTTTAGTGTGATGTTTTACTTTGTGATCAGGATTACCATGTACAAAACTTAAAACAAACACAGAAATATATGTGAAGATTGAATTATTTCCTGTAATAACTACAGTATAATTTTATTACTATGTTCACATAGACAAGAAAATAAGGTGGATTAATATTCCTCAGTCTCCATTGTGTGTACCCTTATTATCTTTTGTCAATTGCATGCTACAGAGACCATTAGTTCACTTCTAATAATTCATGAATGGTCCAAATTTCATCATTGTCTCCAATTTTTCTTACTAGTTATGTATATACTCAATTGTGCATGCATGTGTATTGAATTTCCAAATTTCCATGAGTTACATACAAAATTAATAGTGGTAACATTAGCATATAACAATGATAAAGCCATAGATTACTACTACTAATAGCTGAGTGTAGTGTTTCTTACTATTTAAATTTCCTGATTAAAAACAACCAAATCCCCTCACAGATAAAAAATAGGAGCCACAATGTGCACTATGTTAGTGGAAATCTTCACATCTGAATAATATTAATTTTTATGGTCCAGGATATAAGCAATGTGTATAATCAAATTATCATTAAGGTGGTGCATCTGTCCACCCACGCAATTGTCACAAAAAATTGAGCTGTTATATCGATCCTACTGAACGATATTAGTGCTACTACTCTAATTTACCTTATTGAGTAAATCATAAAACCTGTGCAGGCCAAAGAATAAATGAAAAAAGTCATACACTGAAGCAGTAACGAAGGTCTTTCTGTTTGCTGTACTTGGACGCTTTATTGGGTCAAATTGTGGCGTAGCAAGTGTATTTGAACCCAAACTTGTAGCTTACCTTATAGTTGCGATCATATGTATGGAATTTAAGAATCTCCTTAGTTCAACAGATAATCAACTATTTTGTGTTGCTGCTTTTGCAAAATTGCCATTTTGGGCATAGCTTAGGTGTCGCGGCACAGTGGAAGAACAGAATTTCCAGAAATCCATACATACGATCACTCACCGTACTTTGATGAACGCTTAGTCGAATTTTGACGATAACACTGGGCTTCATGCAGGAATAAAGCTTCCAAATGGTACAATGATCATCAAGTATGCATTATATTATATATTCATGGCCTGATAAGTACATTTATAGCTGCTGTAAATGGCGGCTGACCCACCACCTTAATGTGTTGATAAGAGTATCTCAATTTGCCTTGTATATTGTATGTAAAGATTATATAGTTTATTATGGTTAACATCAGTAATTTTATTACGTGATATCCCTATATATTCTAGTTCCAACTAAACCAATTGTGACTAGAATTATGCCTACACAAAGCAGCATAGAAGTAACATGGACCAGCAGTGGAGCTGAGGACTACATCATCTACTACATGAAGACTGGGTTAAGTACTAGTACTGGAGTGCAGGCTATCACAACTAGACAGTCACTGCACACAGTGACTGGTCTGGACTCCAACACTGCGTACACATTCAGGATCTCTGCAAGGAACACACTTGGTGTGGTAAATAGCTCTGATTTCAAAACCTTCACTACACCACAAGGTGCTTATACCAATCGTTAATATTATTACACTTAATTTTCCTTCTACAATAATAATACTTATATGAAATATATTGTCTATTATCCATGAGCATACAGCTCCACTGGTCACTCTCACGTCCCTGTCCTCAACATCCGTCAAAGTACAGTGGACTCCACCTCCAAACAGTGACCAACTACCTCTCACCTACCATGTCAACCACACTGGAATGAGTAGATCTACTACATTCACTACTCTGACCATCACTGGTCTTCATCCATATGAAGAGTACACCATATCAGTACAAGCTGGTAACAGAGCAGGACTGAGTGTACCTGTGACTGGTACTACTAGAACATATAGCTATGGTGAGTTCCATGCATAACTATCACGTAATACTAAAATGTTTAGTACAGTGAGCTATAGTGTGTAGGCATATTAACAGAATATTATAGAAAGTTAGTAATTATTACACATTTTAAAAATTATTTCATAGTTCCTACAGGATCCCCCGGTACCATTGCAAGTGTTAACAGGGGCACTACCTGGGTCTATGTGTCTTGGTCCATACCACAAAAAGGCAAAAGGAATGGAATCATTATTAACTACAAACTTCTCATGCCATTGCAAAATGTCACTATCACTGTTAATCTACAGAATCCTACATTTGATACTCCATCTACTATTCTTCACAACATCACTGGATTGAGTCCAGGTACAGAGTATACAGTGAGAGTGGCTGCCTCTACTGTTAATGGTACAGGACCATTTAGTGGAGGATCAATGATCAGGACCAAGGACAATAATTGTAAGTCTTCCATCTTAATGCGTACTTTGTTTATTCATTGTATGAGAACTGCACATGTATGCATATTCTTATTATGCTGTACATTTAATTTTACAGTACCTGGACCAGTAAGCAACCTGACATTCACTGTTTTGTCCTCTACTGTGGTAAAAGTACTTTGGGAAGAGCCTAAGAATCCCAGTGGTATTGTTTTGAAATACTCAGTGATGTACAAAGTGATTGGTGGAGATAGGAGTCTATCTGTACAACCCATGAGCAGATCAACAATGGCCAGATTGCAGCATCTAAGTCAGTACCATTCAGACATTAGCACACTACTATTATTGTAAATTTATCACTCTTCTCTTTCAAAACATGCATGTGTTTCTGGGTACATGCAGCCAAAGGCATACCCTATTTAGTTACAGTAAGAGCACATACAAGTGCGGGAACAGGAGAAAATGCATCCATGGTTGTTTTCAGTGGCGAATTAGGTATGTCTAGAGCACCTTGTGACAGAAATCATGTGAATTTTATGATTCTCATTCCTGATTGAAAATATGTTCAATTTATGTACAGTTCCCTTGAAGCCTGTGGATAATATTGTTACTGAGTGGAGATGCAATGGCTCCATTCTAGTGAGATGGACACCACTGTCATATAAAGAAGCAAGGGGATTTTCCTTTTACAGCATTACCTATAAAGCTTTTGATGGTAGTAGCCGAGGTAATACTACTTCAATAGATGACTCCGTAGTGATCTTTGGACTTGATCCACAAATTGACTATGATATAACTGTTGAGGTTACCACAGACAAAGGAGCAAACAGAGGAAACCATACACTGAAATCTGGTAAGGCTTGTACCAAGTGGTTTAGCGAGGTTGAGTGATGGAGTTGAAAGTGTAGACAGAAATCCTTTGTCCATGAATCGGCCAATAAGCACATCTTTAATTGGTAGTAAATCACAAACAGAGCAAACCATACACTGGAATCTGGTAAGGCTTGTACCAAGTGGTTTAGCGAGGTTGAGTGATGGAGTTGAAAGTGTAGACAGAAATCCTTTGTCCATGAATCGGCCAATAAGCACATCTTTGGTAGTAAATCACAGGTTAAAGTGGAGGGTTAATGATACGTAGTTCACAGAAAATGACTTACTAGGTTAGTGTGCAGTGGAAGTGGATGCCTAAATTTGACCAAAAATCATGCTACTTAGAACTGATTAATGGTCGACTCACACTCACTGTAAAGATCTTTGAATTTTGTAACCACTTAACAGTTATTTTGATCATTAGATACATCTTGTGTATTATTATAAGTCTTCTTAATTCCCATCACCTGAATATATACATGTTGTTCAAGCAATATGTTTATCAAAGAAACGGACACATGAATGTAAATTTCACACATCAGAATCTGCTTTATGAATGATCACGGTGTCACAGTCCAATCATGGCAGTAGGTTAGTTTGCCTTTTAGTCTATGCATAATAAAAATATAGCATGCAATCGGATTATTTCCGAAATTTACCTAAGCATTTTTATGCAAAGTCCTTTTTACTAGTTTAACTAGTCAGGTAATAATTACTATAATTATAATAGTGGAGGCAACATTCCACACTTACTGTATTATTAGTTGTGGTGTAAACTGTAGGTGCATGTGATGCTGTTAACAGACAAATTACCAATCACCATGCTATACTCTGCTTATACAGTTTTTCAAGAGAGGGATCCTGACATTGCAATATGTCAGAACAACTCTAGATCTACTTCTGTTATTGCTGGTACCTTGCTAGGTGGGATAGTAGTTATTACATTGGCTGCACTGCTACTTACGGGCATAGTGTGTGGAGTTTGCAAACTGAGACGTCACCCACAGCAGCCTCCACCAGCAGACTCTACACCTAAAAACAAGTAAGACAAATGTGTTCAACAATCAATGGCTTAATACTAAGTCTTATCCATTGCTCTTTGTGCTAGTCTAAGAGCAAATATGTGTATACTGTATGTCATAAGTTCATTTTGTTTGTGACATATGTATGTAGAGAGGAACACAATTATGAAAACTTTAAGATGGATGATGTACACTATTCTGAATCAGATGTGCAAATGATCAAAAATCCAGCCTACGAAGGTGTCAGATTTGCATGAAGAATGCCGATATGGGTTAGCAGCTGAATTGCAGCTGTAGATGTGCAGTATCTTATAGTATGGCGAACCCATAAAAGTGTAATTTGTAATAGAATATTAATGCATTGCATGGATACATAGTTGAAGTAGTAGAGCAACATGTACTTCTGAAGTCATCTACTGTAACATATTGCATGTGTGAAGGAACACATAAATTAATATTGCATATTATCTTTATATCAGTGTTGTGCCCATTACAGGGGTATGTATGTAATCGAATACCATTGCAATTATCTGAGAATAATTGCAACAGTCCAATTACCATTACCACAACAGAAATTCACTAAAACACTCAATTATACCATTGCAAAGACAAGATTTTCTATAATTACTACTATATTGATGTTACTGTAGCTTACCGAGATTTCACATATTATATTAAATTTTGTAGTGACAATTCGGCACTTCGACAGGTCACGTTACTTATTGTAGCACATGCTGCAACCTCAAACTGACCAATATTTACATTTTTGGGGGAGAAATATTTTATCCACAGGCTTAAAAGACACACTTCACAGTAGTTGCACAGTAATTGTGTAACGTGACTCAAATAGCAAAAGCATACAAATTACCATTACGACTACTCTGAGCCTCAAACAGCTCCATTACAATTACATTACCATTACCAGCAAATGTATACCGAATTATAGTTGATTATATACAATAATTATTACTCATTACCATTACCACAACACTGATATATAGAATGATATACATGCCATTAAGTTGTTCATGCAAACTTGTCATCTGTACACTGTGCTTGAATGAGTCAGATATTATAGATTTTGGGTGAATGAAGTAAACGTTTACGCAATAAATCAATGCAATGATAAGTTGGCAAAAATGTGCACATGCAGGATTAATTCACACAGTATCCATATGATAAGCAAGTGTCAGATTAACCATGCAGACAATGTGACTTGTATATGTGGATATTATGGTGATGCCCAATCCACAGTGTACATAACTCATATGCAATATCCTTCTCAGACATACCTTGTGAACACGCTTTTGACCATTTCCACTTAAAAGTTCCCATTTACACGAATGCATTAAAATTACTATTAAATTAATTGTATAATACATGTATATATACGTAATAGGGAGCTGTCAAAAGCTAAACTCTACCCTCTATATGTATGTGCACACACGCGTGCATGTGTGCACATACAAATGTGTGCATGTATGTTCACACACACGCACGCACACACACACACACACACACACACACACACACACACACACACACACACACACACACACACATGCACACACACACACGCACACACACATGCACACACGTACACAGACGCACATGCACGCACACACACATGCCACACCCACCCACCCACACCCACACACACACACCCACACACACACACACTGCACACACACACACACACACACACACACACACACACACACACACACACACACACACACACACACACACACACACACACACACACACACACACACACAAACAAGCACACACACACACACACACACACACACACACACACACACACACACACACACACACACACACACACACGCACACACACACACACACATTCTCACATATACACATGCACATACATTCACATATTTACATGCATATACATGTATTATACATGCTAGATCACAACAGGTACATATTCACTTAACAACAGCATATAAATGCAAGTATTGCTAAGGACCCAATAGTAGGTATAGATACATATCTATCACAACAACATCCTTGTATGAGAAAGAAACCACCAGATGAAACAATTGTTATGTATAGGACAAGGTGAAAGTGAAAAATTATCTGACAGCTGGTATCCCTACAAAATATTTGTACACTATAATATGTAAATATTCATTATATAAAGTGCATTATGGGCAATAAGCCCTTTCCTTTGTACACAGGTTATAGGTCGGCATTAGGGAGCTTTAGCATAACGTTAAACGTTACGCTATTAGCTAATAACGTTGCGGTTGCAAAAATTTAGCAGTTTTGGTAAGGTTTCAAACGCAATAGGGGTTCTAATAACGTTGAGTTAGCACGGTAAAGTGAAGATTACAATGGGGCCGTTATTCTACTCTAACGAAGCTGCCAACTTAGATTTAAGGCTTGAATTTAGCCCAGTCATTGTTTCTGTGGTTGGGATTCTTCAAGCTACCTTCTACGACGCTTTTTAGCCCAGTTTTTCTTTGCCGTTTGATATCGATTCTTTCAGTGACTTCTGATATCGATTCTCTCAGTCACCCACTTCTGCTTCTACCTCCACTACCATAAATAATTCGGTGGATTTCACAGACACCCTATCGTCAGCCCAAAGAAAGCAGTCAGAACAGAGTCTATGGCCCAAGGAAAGCAGTCTCGGGTGCAATTTCAGGCGAGAGATGACGTTTTATTGCTTCTTTTCGGTCTGCTTTCGTAGTGCGGAAACGAGAATGAATTTTACTACATTCGAGTCACTGTCTGAGTCCAAAATCGCCAGAAGCATTTCTTCGTCTGTAGTCAACGACGCCATTTTCTTATACAACACTATGCTAAAAATCATTTCCGTTATTCGTGCGAACGTTAACACTAATCTATAGCGTTACGTAAAAACGTTGTGCTAAAGCTCTCTAGTGATAAGTAAAAACTGCTGTACAGCAAAGTGGTAAGAACATTGAATTGTTCTATATGATATTGGTTATCTTTATATACAGTCCTTTCATATCCAATATGACAGGTTTTACAGTCTAGATCTTTACTCTCTCGATCTACACAATGATATCTAAAGACAATTTGCTGAGTATTAATTGTCAACTCTCCTCTAATGGCAATTGGATTTCGTCTTTTATTGTACTTATACGTATATGATACAAAACACATTTTCTGAGTTTTACAATTCAGTAAAACCTGTATATTAATAAAGACCACTCAAGGGACCAAAATTAAATAATCGTGATCTTTGTACATAAACAGATTGTCCTTATGTAGAGGAACTTACAATAGTATTGCTCTAGTGGTTCCTGGATCAGCCTACAGTGATCATAATAGACAGGTGGTCCTTCTATACTGGTGGTCTTTATGACAGGTTTCAATGTAATCATCCCAACACTTGAATGCTGTGCATCAACTCACAGGTGATAAATCTTCATGCTGCATGTGGCTTCTTGTTGTGTACAAGATGTGCAGATCATGACATTGCATTGATTGCAAACACTGCAATATTATATGGACGTTCAGCATTCGGCATAACTGTAACTGTTACACTTATTATTCACTTACACAACACTTACCAATTTGCATGGCCACCTGCATCCTTACGTGAGAAAGAAGGCACCATTCGTAATTGTCTGTGTAGGACAAAGTATAAGTGCAACTGAATCTGACATTTGATATCCTCACGACCTGTATAAGGCTGTTCATTCAAGTGGTATGCACACCTCTAATTATGCATCTGATGTCCAAGACAACCTGAGACTGTAGTCAGTGAATATGCAGGCATACAGGATCAGTAGGTAATCTTATTTGTGGTTAGAGAAGCTTTTATAAAGGCTTTTGGTGAGGTCTTTCGACACAAGGCTACTACTCTAGATACCCAGTAAATTGTGTAGAGTATATGTTAAGTCTGATCGATCAGTCCTGGTCCACCAATATACATTGAAAGCCTACACGATGTACTTGAACAGGCTAGGGATTCTGATTTCTCTTGGTAAGCAAAGAACTTTCAATGTGATCACTTTCGATGATTTGTATCGAAATTTGGATGTGTAATGCATTGTGCCAAAGATATAGTTTAACTGTGCTATGTTATCTATTGAGAAAGGAAATCTTGCTTTTTGTGTGCTTATACAGTGTAGAGCATTATAGACTGTTCTTTACGCATCACATGTTTGTCAAATGCAAACTGACACTACATTTTAATGTGGAGTAACAGTAGTAGCGTGTACACTATTGTATAAATCAACATTCAGTGATGAAGATATTTGCACATATCATAACAAAATGGTATGCTTTAACCTTAACCATTAATTCACCCTATATTTTGTATTTTCTGTTTTGATGTGTGTGCAATATTAAAGGTACAGCTGTACAATATGTTCACATAATATGTTTACATTTCTGCACTCAACACATCCACAAACATCTTAATTATCCAGTGAATAAATTGGCAGGTTCAAAAGTATTTACACTTATGTACATTGCACTAAGCTATGTGTCCATGAGCATGAAACATGAAATGAACTATAAAATCTGATTCAACTTTATGCATAAATGGGAAATCATCATATTATCCTGTGAAACTTTATAAGTAAAGTCAGTCGGTACGTGAAAATCCTGTATAATATTATGCAGTTCCCTATAGCTAGGAGAGTTATAAAAGTGTTTACTCTCTGATCCTTGCCAGAAGCATGACATCACACTATACACATATGCATGAACCTGTACATGAATTATACCCTTATTCTTAGTGTTTTCAGTTGCAAATGGACAACCACCAACCTCCAACGTCCAAGGTGTTACTGTTACTAGAACTGTAAAAGGTTCATCTCCGGCTTTAAGAGTGTCATGGAGTGCAGTCAATGCAAGTGAGATCACCTACACTGTATGTTACAGTAGAACTAGTGGAACACAGTCTGATCCTCCATCTAATGCTAACTGTGAAACTAGTGGAATCGCTGGTACATCTACCACACTGTGTCCACTTAGTAAAGGAACAACCTACTACATCTGGGTGGCAGCTGTGTCATCAGGTGGACAAGGACCATTCAGTGACATGAGGCAGTGCATCACATACTATGGTATGTCATTTCAAAGGAGATGATTCTCAAGCAGATTAAACTACACTCTTTAAAATATTACACTTTAGGACTAATTTGCTGATCAGTAGATAGACAGTATATGATATTTAACAGTATTTATTAAAATGAATGCACAATATGTTTAATATGATATTGTGCCATAGAAATTATTATTATATCATCAATCAAAGCAGTCAGCTCCTGGTAATATAAGAAAAAACCTAAAATGTACAATTATTTTTTTTTAAATAAATTGTTATTATAACAGGATTTCTTTCTAAAAGAAGTGTATGTGTTCATGTATTGCAGTGTGTGAATATCGTGGCATACATTTGAATACATTATATTGTCACAATATTATTCATATACTCTGCAATACATATAAACACGAACACTGCTGCCAGCGACTTATACAAATGGGATTTGCGGTGGATCTTGTGCTGTACATGGTGTACACATTAAAAATTGATTATGCTACTATTCACATTGATGGTAATAGCAGGGCTCAAAGTTTAGCTTCTAGTATGTTTTCTTGACTTTCATGTGCCCTTACGTGTGTTAAGATCATCCACTTCACATCTCATTTAAAAGTTGCTGGCAGCAGTGACGAGTTCTATATGACAGGCAAGAGTATATGACAGCAAAAGTTCTTTTAAGTGGAGTCCACTGTGTGTAGTATACATAAATGTTGAAAATACCAAAGATTATAATGCTTACCTGCTTTCCAGTACCCGACCCAGTAACCTCCCTCCAAGTGAGACCATCCACTACCATATTTGGACTGATCATAACATGGGGACCACCTTCTGGTAGCAACTATCCAACTCCTGTTACCTATCAACTGAGATATCGTAAGAGACCATCTAGTGGATCACCTGGTGATTGGAGTAGTACTTTACAGAGGACTGCTACACAGAGACAGTACACTACACCTGTACTCAAGCCAGGTACTAGGTATGAAGTGGTGGTTTGGGCTTCTTCTAGCATTGGAAGAGGACAAAGTGTCACAAGGAAAGAAACTACATACCAATGTACTGAGTGGATAGCCTAATTTGACTTAGCTGGCATGCATGAATGCTGTTAATCCACCATATTATACTGCTTCTCTCTATTCAATATGTAGTACCAGGCCCAGTAACCTCCCTCCAAGTGAGACCATCCACTACCATATTTGGACTGATCATAACATGGGGACCACCTTCTGGTAGCAACTATCCAACTCCTGTTATCTATAAACTCAGATATCGTGAGAGACCATCTAGTGGATCACCTGGTGATTGGAGTAGTACTGTACAGAGGACTGCTACACAGAGACAGTACACTACACCTGCCCTCAAACCAAGTACTAGGTATGAAGTGGAGGTTTGGACTTTTGTTAGCAGCAGATCAGGTCCTGTGAGTACAATGTTTGGTACCACAGGTGGGTTTGTTAATAAGCTTGCTTGATTTTTAAATTATGAGACTCAGTGTATTGTATTGGCCTTTTAGCATCTGGATGTGTGCAAGCACTCAATGTGAGAGTACAAGGTACACAAGTCGTCTTAGTTGTAACATGGAGACCTCCTTCAGATATCATAATTCCTGCCACTGGTTACAGACTAAGATATCACAAGACATCATCTAGTACATGGAGCAGTACAAGGACAATTGGTTCACAGCAGACACAGTACACAATCACTGGTCTGGAGGAAGTTACCACCTATGAAGTGGAGGTTTGGGCTACTTTCCGTATTGGAGAAGGCAGCAGAAGAAGAGCCACTGCTAGATTTACAAGTGGGATTACATGTTCTTACCATGAATCATTTCTCTTTAAAGTCTATTGTGTGCTCATTTGTTGCAGACCAATCTCAAATACAAATGATATCTGTCACTACTCACTCCATTACACTGGTCCCAAGCCCTCCTTCTGGAACTGTGTATTATAAAGAATTTGGCTCAAATGCTCAACCAAGACGTGCTCCCTATTCTGATACAGTAACAATAGCACAATTACAACCCGACACTGAGTACAATATCACATATGTGACTGGCAATGGATTGGGAGTAAACAGAGCTGAAGTGAGACAATTCACATTGCCAACCGGTGAGGGAACACGCTTGTGTGTTTCTTATGTGCATGCATGTGTGTGTGTGTGTGTGTGTGTGTGTGTGTGTGTGTGTGTGTGCATGTGTGTGTGTGTGTGTGTGTGTGTGTGTATGTGAGTGTGTGCGTACGCACTTATATGCATGTGATTGTGGGGATGTGCATGCATACAAAAGACTGCGTGTGAACATGTATTTTCTCAATTCAAGGTTCAATTGAGGATAGGAAGAAAATTGGAGACACTGACGAGAGTAAGGACCAAGTGTTGTAATGTGTCAACACATAGTCTTGCTTTACCGCATTATGTACACCACAGTGTCTGTTTCATTCTGCACTATATTCAGCCTTGTTGAATGCTCCAACACCTGCAAATGACAACTCTGCAGTGACTTTGGGAGTGCTATTTGGAGGGGTAGCTATTGGCGTGTTGGCTGTATTGCTGGTGCTAGGAATATTGTGTGGAGTCTACAAATTGAGGAAATGGAAGAAGCAACCTACATCAACCGAGGCAAACCCTACAGTTGAAAACAAGTCAGTTGTACGCACACTATAAGTGTATGTTGCACATTTGGCCATCCACAAAGGAGTAAAATGTGCAATGTCATGGTGGAAATCTCCAAATCATTTGTAAAACAAAGTGTACTATATACAACTACATGTGTGCATGATGAATTTCCCTTCCGGCTTAGGGTGGATGCCATTTATGATACTGTGTATGAAGCCAACTATACTCATGTCACCATGACAACAAATCCAGCCTATGAATCAAGCAACAATTAAATAAGTAATGCAGTTCCAATTTGTTTCTATACATCAGCTACATCATTAAAATTCGTAATACATATTGAGTAAAGATAACATTTAGAGGTTATAATCTCAGTTGTATATAATCTAAGAGTGTGATAACATACAGGATAATCCCATCCATTTCTGTGTTTCTCATTATCATTATACTGCATATGGCTTCTTGTTAAGTACTACATTTGCATATCATAAAATTGTATTCCAAACATTACGATAGGTACAGAAACACACTCCAGCACACACACACACACACACACACACACACACACACACACACACACACACACACACACACACACACACACACACACAAACACACACATATACACACAAACACACACATACATGCACACACGCATACATGTACTGTATACTATCATGTGCACAACCACACAAGGTATGCACAATGGCTAACTTGTGCCCATATTATAGTGAGGAGAATTGTACGTACAAAGCACAATGCCTAGTGACTCTATACTCCCGATGGTCCGACCATGCCAGGATCACTTTTCCAAGAGATGAACCTCTAACACTGAGCAATGACAAATCTGTCATTTTTGCTAAGATGGGATCATGCATACATATGAAGCATACAATTACACATAGATTTCCGTGCTAAAGTGCAGATGAAGATGAGATCTAGGAAATCTGTAGTCTAGCTAGCTAGACCGTCTCCGCTAGTCCCCTACGGGCAAGAAAATGGGGAGACGCTCCTTCCCCTCAGCGCCCCTCGGCGCCAGATAGGAACGGTCTAGCTCGGGGGGGTCTCAAGGCAAAAAAGATCCCAAGTTTCCTGATTAACAATTGGTTGGATTCATTCTTTTGCCATATCCCATTGCCACCTGTCATTGACTATCATCTATGGTGGCTATTTATATCAATTCACTCTATTTTAGTTACAATTCCATACATTGGCCATTGTTCTATTTTTAGTAACAGCATCAAAATGGCCGCCCATCGCGAGCGCATTGCGTTTCTTTTGACAGGAGGATCAGTATGCATGGACCGAGAATGGCTCTTTCCATCAGTTAGAAGGGTTATCTTTATAATTTTTATCTTATGAGTTATCGCTGAATATTGCATTACCATTATAGTTGAGATTTATGAACTTGGTGCCGGTTTGCCGCCGCCCGCGGCTAGGCCGCTTTACTCTCAAAATCTTGAAGTTTTAACTCAAAGAGGGTCCACCACTGGAGGTGTCTCTATCTGTTGTGGCAATTGACTGTCAGTAGGAGACCACAGTATTATAGTGCTACTGATGATAGCCATTTCGTTATCTATGCCTATCACTGTGTATGTCCTTTATACTATTGTGTGTCCAATGTGTTTTACTTTTACAGTTTATGTATGTAGCTCAAGAAAATGTCTTCTTATGATGCTTTGCAAATTGCACTATTTCCAGACTACCTTTGCAAATGTGATTCTCTATGAGACACAATTATTTTTGTTACATGAAAAGCCATAGAACATTATTTGTGATATTGAGCCTGCAATTTTAAGTGATAACCCCACAATCTGTGTCTTAGTGCACACACTTCTAAGTGGATATATGAATAGAATCCAGTTTGAGACATTCTAAACCTGAAGCTGTAGACAGTGACTGCGTACTCTGTAAACAGACTGTGTGACTACTTTACAAAGTGTACAGGGAAGTTTATAATTGTTTTAACAGCTGTGGAGTGTAAAAGTTTACGGAAAAATCTAGAATTGTTATAAATCAAAGTGATTCTGGACCATTAGATATAAATTTTAAGATCAAAAATGTATATTATGTGGATTCTGATGTCACTTGGTAAGTAAAGGACAATTATTTATTCCTTTGCACACTGGTGTTATGTACATTTTTATATGGAGATAATACAAATTCAATGCATTACCTTTCGTCTATTAGCCAACTGGTAGTGGGTGAATTAATTGCATTGTTCAAAGATATCTGCTTAGTTCAATTTTCCAATATTCCTTATCAGGGGCGTAGCGAGGGGGGTGCAAAAGGGGAAAATGCCCCCCCTTTTTCAAAATTTCACAATCAGATATAATTTTGATCCTTTTAAATAAGAACATGTAACTCCTTACTTTACTCTCCAAATCAGAAAATTTTCCAGGAAACTTGAAAAGAATTGACTTTCTTCCTCAAAGAGAGCTTTGAAAGATTCTAAACTACCCTTTTGAGTCGCTTTATCACTCTATATTATTAACGCGTATGGCAGCCGTTTCACAGAGTAGAAGCCTGCTACTTACAGTGGGCGGGACCACAAATTTACTCATTTCTTTGCCCCCCCCCCCCTTTTCTAAATTCCTGGCTACGCCCCTGCTTACTGCCATTCTATTTCCCAAAATGTTACATTCTGAAGGGAAATGTATAGGAAATTTATATATTTTAAATGTGACATACTGAGTGTGGTTGCATGTATTTATATTATAACAGTATAGCAACAGTTTGCAGTAATGATCATGATTTAAATTCTTCCATATTGGATGGAATTTATTCAGCTTATTTCTTTCACGGTCTCTTCGCATTCTTAGCCTTTGCACCTCGTGTTTACTCTAATGTCCCACCGGCAGTGTACACTAAGAATGACTCAGTACCAAGTGTTAACCGCGATGGTGAAACAATAACAATAACTCCATCACAAACATATGACATTTACTGTGCTGGAGATCAATACAATAAGCACTGGTACACAGTAAATGAGCAGTCTGAGAGTTCAATAACCAGATTGAGGCAAACGACAGATACACCAGATGTTTACGCAATAAACACTCAAGATTATGTGCTGACATTGCAGTTCAGACCTTTCCAGTCAACTCATGCTGGAGAATACGAGTGCAGATTCACTAGCAGTGGACATACCCTAACACCTCTATCAGTATTTCTCAGTAAGTTGCTGCCACAGTTATTATTAGTTTTATCACGGTAAGGTGACCTTATATTAAAGAAGTGTTTTTGACAATGTTTATTGTTTCTCCTGATTAAATGCCTTCAGCCAATTAATTAAGACCAAGCATGCTCATGCAGATAATGCACATAATGTCTAACGCAAGTATAACATGTCCCTTTCAGGAAATTGAGGGGTGTTGTGTGGTTTGCAAAGGAATTTGATTTAATACTAACACGTTTTACTGATGTGCACGCCTTAGTCACGTGTAAGAATATGAACTCACCCGAACGATATGCCTTTTTGTTCTCAAACAGAAGAGAATTGTATCGAATATCGTCTTCGTATGTGCATTCAGTGTTTTCAAAACGTTCTTAAAAATATTCGTTCTTGTTGGAAGGAATATCGATTTCACCGATCATTAACTTTGGTGAGTGACGTCATCATATCGCGTGACAGCCTTGTGACAAACGGCGAGGAAGAGACTACTTTAGTGTCTGAGATTCTTTTCAAAACCCGGTCATCTAAACGCCTGTGTAGAGGAGCCATGTCGCGGGAGTTAGATCACAATAGGTAAAGCTAAGTTTTCACCGTGGTAGATTTCGATAGCATGTTCCATTCCCGACATGTCCCCAAGTTTGTGGTTTTACTTTGGATGAAAAATAACATTTTGTTGGACATCTCAGGAACGGAGAGGAATAGTAAGATCTACCACGGTGAAAATTTAGATATTGTTGTTCAAAGGTTCTTAGCAAAGTATGGCAGCTCTAAACGATGGTTTACATGACCGGGTTTTGCACTATACCTATTTTCAAGGTCCGCTTTTATGGCCGTTTTTTCGGCTTTGCGAAGCTGCGACAACAAAGTTAAGTGGACTGTCGTATCGTTCAATAGTTGTATTAATGTTTAAAGTGCTTGTTATGCTCCATAAATACATTAAACGGAAGAAAAGTGGGGGGTGATTTTAGCCGACTTTTGGGCGGCCATTTTGTTGAGATCTCACATGTGGGACATGTCACACCTGCGAAGCACCACCATTTTATATAACTAACCCCTATCCTATAAATTATCATGTGTGACTATAGAAATAACTAGTCAACAGTGACTTGCAAAATGTATTTAGAAGAGAGAGCTGGCTTGTGCATAACGATGATACTGAATTAGGTTAATTATAGCTGTGTCATATACAGTGTTTAAAATGGAATTTCTTCACTGTCTTATAGTCACAGATAGATACATATATAATAAATTCGGTCATATTTCAATATTGAGTAGAATGTTCCAGCTCCAGCTCCCACACTGGCCAGCTTCACCTTCCATGCAAGGTCCAAGCTTAAGGTGCAAGAGTATTTAGTATAATATCAATTCTATGTAATGGGCGTTTTGAATTTTCGAAGAAGGTATATATTTATTCCTGATTTCTCAGGTCATTCCTGACCTACGTATGCAATTATTAATCTACATAGGCAAAATGCAATACAAAATAAGTTCAAACAGAGAATATTATAATTATGGTTTACTATTAGACTAAATTGCTTAACACATGGCTTATCATTGAATCCTATTGGAAGCAATAACCCTCCTTAATCTAGGCTATCTTCTTTTAAGTTAATGTTGCTTGGGCTGGTCCTGAACCTACTCTCTAAAAATGTTTGAAGAAGCATATGAGAGAGTTTTGCAGGTGATCAAGTTGAATATTGGCCTTTATGCCAGTAAACATGGCCTAGAGGTAGCTAGAGCTCTAAGACTTTCTCTGTAAGAAGGAGACTTAGTCTTTGTATTAACCCAGGCCAAAAATCTTGCCACGTTCTGCAATGCGGTAACAAGCTAGTAACTCGCAGGTTACAATGAAGAAAACGGCAGTTATACAGTCACCTTGAAATTGAAACAGTACTTGCTATGTTTCTTCCATGTAACTACCATGTTTTCTGCTATACAACTGGTATGGAAGTATTCATACTAGTACATCTACATGTTATATAATTTATCAAAACAATAATACAGAATGAAATTCAATCGCCATCAATATTGAAAATCGAATTCAAACATTTACAACGTTAAAAAATTGACAGAATGAGGTTTGCTTTACACTGGCATTGTACATATGCAAGATAAGATGGCTACTACGGTATCTCCATCCAGTATACATTCCACACACGCACAAACACACACACACACACACACACACACACCAAATTTACACACACACGCACACATGCTCGCACGCACGCAAACACACACATGCACACTCACACACACACATTCCTTCATTAGCTGCATATACAGCTGTTATTTGAGTACTTTAAACCGATTTGGTCATATAGCAAGAGAAACAGACATTGGAATTGCTATAGCATTGATGGCTAATAGCAAATAGCATCAAACAAATGGTAGCGCAGTAACTCACTGAAGATCATGTACGTAGAACCAATGCTGACATCTTTACAAAAGTAAAATTTCGGCTTCTTCTCTTCCACATGAACATAGACATGTGCAGCGATTTTCAGGTTCAAGTTTCAGGACACAGCAAGTTGTCATCTTATGAACAAAGCTATAGGCTTTCTCTCTTTCTATGCTCTTTGAGCCTCTTTCTGTACCTTCAAATTTGAATGTAGCATTCCTTCGTGCATGCGTACAAGGCACGTTGCTATCACGGGACGTCACCTTTTCCAGTCAACATTGTAACATGTAAATGGCCTGTAGAAGTCATTTCAGGTAAGATCAACAGCCATGAAACATGGTTGGAGATTCCAATCAAGGTTGTAACATGGTTGTTTTGTCCTGCAAACATGCATGGTTGTCATTTTGACCTGGGAAGTCCCAGTGGAGTATTACTGTAACACTATTATATAGTATTAATAGTCTGCTTCTCTTATCTCCAGCTCCCACACCACCTCCACCACCCTCCAAGGTCCAAGGTGTCATTGTTACTAGAACTGTACAAGGTTCATCTCCAGCTTTAAGAATGTCATGGAGTGCAGTCAATGGAAGTGGTATCACCTACACTGTATGTTACAGTATAACTAGTGGAACACAGTCTGATCCTCCATCTAACGCTAACTGTGATACTAGTGGAATCACTGGTACATCTACCACACTGGGTCCACTTAGTAGAGGAACAACCTACTACATCTGGGTGGCAGCTGTGTCATCAGGTGGACAAGGACCATACAGTGACAGGAGACAGAGCATTACATACAATGGTATAGTTCCTGACAGTAACTGAACATGCATGATCAAATTTAAGAGCTAGAATTTAGGTGACCTAACAAATTCATGATGTCATCATGGTTTTCTAGTTATCCCTGTCTCTATGATAGCATGAGTTTACTATTTTTTAACATAATAATTCCAGTATGTGATTGAAGTTATATGTATTATGTAGTGAGAAAAGTAATTATATTTTTTTGACCATATGTAGTCCTGTATTTAGCATCGTAGTTATTGTATTATAATTAGAATATAATTATTTACCTATTATATAATTATCAAACAGCAGACCCTCACTTATCCACACTCAATGGGGCCAACCTAATATATTCGATGGGATACGTGAAATACATGTAATAGAGACGTACGAGAACAAGTGCATGCGTATAAAGAATCATTATTTACTGAAATATGTCACTGCTACAATTATAACATTTAACTTCATTACCATACTTATAGTGCCTGGACAAGTAGCTTCCGTCCAAGTGAGACTATCTGCTATTATATTTGGACTGATCATAACATGGGGACCACCTTCTGGTAGCAACTATCCAACTCCTGTTACCTATCGACTCAGATATCGTGAGAAACCATCCAGTGGATCACCTGGTGGTTGGAGTAGTACTGTACAGAGGACTGCTACACAGAGACAGTACACCACACCTGTACTCAAACCAGGTACTAGGTATGAAGTGGAGGTTTGGGCATTTGTTAGCATCGGAGCAGGCCCTCTGAGAGTGATGTTGGGCATTACAGGTGTGTTTGGTGCTAATAGATTTTGTTTATTTCATTGCAATCGGTTTGAGTGTATTTTTAATTGGTTTTTAGCATCTGGATCTGTGTCATCACTCAATGTGAGTTTGCATGAATCTCAAATTGCACTGGTGGTAATATGGAGGCCTCCATCAGACATCACAAATCCCACTGGATACAGACTAAGATATCACAAGACCTCATCTAGTACATGGAGCAGTACAAGGACAATTGGTTCACAGTCAACACAGTACACAATCACTGCTCTCGAGGAAGGTACCACCTATGAAGTGGAGGTTTGGGCTACTTTCCGTAGAGGTGAAGGCAGCAGAAGAAGAGCCATTGCTAGAACTACAGGTGGGAATACATGCTCTTACCATGCAGCTTTTTATGTATAATATAGTTTGATACATGTTCATTTCTTCCAGACCAAGCTGGGATACAAATTACATCTGTCACTACTCACTCCATTACACTGGTCCTAAGCCCTCCTTCTGGAACTGTGTATTATAAAGAAGTTGGCTCAAGTGTTCCACCAAGACGTGTTCCCTATTCTAATACAGTAACAATAACACAATTACAACCCAACACTGAGTACAATATCACCTATGTGACTGGCAATGGATTGGGAGTAAACAGAGCTGAAGTGAGACAATTCACATTGCCAACTGGTGAGTGAATACATTTAAACATTAGTGTGTGTGGGGAGATAATCAATGCTCGTACATGTGTGAAGTTATTAATGTGCATGTGTACATAGGTGTATATGAGTTTGCTGGAATATTATTAATTTTTATATAATGAAATATTCCTTTTCGTAGCTGCATCCCTACTGAAGCTGTCAGTTGTTTCATCAAAATCAATAGCAATTTTCTGGAAGGAACCAGAGCATAGAAACTCGTTAGTGTATCATGTTAACTATCGCTCTCCAATGAGCAATGCGGACACACGCATGTCGTCTACCTTCACTACTCTCACCCTCACTGGTCTTCATCCATATGAAGAGTACACCATATCAGTACAAGCTGGTAACAGAGCAGGACTGAGTGTACCTGTGACTGGTACTGCTAGGACGTACAGTGATGGTCAGCCCATGCATACACATTAGTCATTTCTCAATTTTGGGCACGTAGAACATCCCGTCTTATAAAAAATCTCATTGTTTCTTATAGTTCCCGATGGGCAACCTCTTAATATAAGAAGTGTGAAGAAGGGATCTAATTGGATCCATGTGGCTTGGGACATACCCTTAGCTGGTGGTAGGAATGGAATCATTACTAACTATATGGTTGAGGTATCCCCAAACATTGAAAATGTCACTGTTCTTTCACCAGCCCCAACCTTCAGTACTCCTGAGCTCATCACCTACAACATCACAGGACTGAGTCCAGGTACAGAGAATACAGTGAGAGTGGCTGCCTCTACTGTGAATGGGACTGGACCATTTAGTACAGGATCTCCAATCAGCACATTTGATGACAGTGAGTGCCTGTATAGTTTATGCATGACTCAAAATTTAGAATAATTAAAATTGACGTGATAATCATTTTAACCTTTT
>CAUJGJ010000242.1:2116976-2131976 GCA_963170055.1 Halisarca cf. caerulea | reverse complement strand
GCTGTATGATATAATACAGCATGCTAAAGACAGTGCATTTAAACTTCACATGTACACACAGTCGATATACACACAGAAATGCACATACACACGCATGCAAGCATCGATGCATGCATGTACATGTGTATCCACACATGTACGCATGCATGTTCTCATACCAGAGCTGATAGTACTGTATATGCATACATTTCCACAGTAAGTATTATCACATAAAATACAATGTCTGGGAACTAATAGTACATATACAGTCGAACCCCTTTCAAATGAAACTCTTCAGGACCACATCAAAATTTCATTTTAACAGAATTTCATTTTAACTTGCACTAAACTTGTACCAAATTGTATGAAGTATACATGTAAATCACCATGGATAATGATATTACAAAATATAGCAGAACATAGGAAAATTAAGCAGTTAATCAAAGATATGTTAATAATAAAAGTAATAAGGGTAATTTTTATTTTTAAGCAAAAAGTCATTAATTTTTCTCTGCCGGAAGGTACGTCTCTTTTATCTAAGTAGCCGTCCATGTCATTGATACTGCTGAAGAAACGAGGCATCCTCTTCAGCTTCAAAGAACCATCACAACTTCTTGTGGCACTGTTCTGGTTCCACTATAGTTACGACAGGTTGTTCAGTGTGTATTCCTTCATCCTCGTCATCCTCTTCGTCATTGCCTTGGTGCTGCCTCTGAACGTGGGCCACAATGTCAGCACTGGTCAACTCTCCAGTGGTGTCAATGTCCTCATCTGTCCTCATCGTGGTGTCAATGTCCTCATCTGCTGCAGAACAGTACAGAACAGTACGTATTTCCTTGCTGTGCTTACCCCCATGACATGGTTCGTTTTTAAAACCTACTGTTTTATTCAGGCAGGAGTTTCAAAAATAATCCTGTTTCATGTTAAATATGTCTAGAGTTTTGTATCCTTCTGTGAGAATAGGCAGCGTGATGGTGAGCCATTTGTCGCAAGTTTCCTCATTGACTGCAGAGCTCTCACCGCAGATTCCGCTTCTTCACCTACCAACGTGATGCTCGAATATATGTCATAATATCCGGGATTTCGTGTTAACTGTTTTCATATTATCCGGGAATTAACATACAGTTGTCCATAGCAATTCTGAAGGGCCCTAAATAATATTTCGACTAATGCGATATTTCATATTTAGCGTTTTCGCTTTATATAGGGGTTTGACTGTAATAGCACACAAGCATCCTTAGATAATTGTTTATGTAAGACAAAGTTATAGTGAGATAACCCCTAAGCCTTTATGGCTGCTCACTCTAGCAGTGCAAATCTCTGATTGGATAAGTGATATACCAGACAACACTGATCTACAGTGAATGGTATTCAGGGGACAGAAAGTGTATGTACATAAGCCTACAGTGAAGTTGTTTACAGCAACTGCTCAGGTTTGAAGAGGAAAGCTGTTACATTACAGATGAGGTTGGCCTTGGGTCTGTCATAAATGTATTCAGCTAGGGACCATAAAATGTATATGAACAGGCTATGGATTCTGATTTCTCTCGGTAAGTAAAGTTCTTGTACAAGCATTCCATCCTAGAGGAGGTAAATTGATAAGTCTAAAAGATATGTGAAGTTCTTGTATGTGGGATTTGGACCTGGTCATATGGGTAAATGTATAATATTGGAATGAGTGTACAATTGACAAATAATGCAAGCCCTAGCTATGTATATGTGTTGTGGGATATATATAAATTTCCACAGTGTTCACTCAGTCCAGCTAAACTCTGTCTAGCCTCATATTATACTATACATATTTCCTGCTAGTCTAATGCACGCATAGCTCTATGCCTGCCTTGTGTATATATAGCCTATGTTGCCTTGTGCCCTTTTTCACAGCTTACTCTTATTCCTTGTGTTTCTGGAGAATGCTTGATACTGATTTCACATGGCCCTGAGTCAATTCTCCAT
This sequence comes from Halisarca cf. caerulea, assembly GCA_963170055.1. Classification (NCBI taxonomy): domain Eukaryota; kingdom Metazoa; phylum Porifera; class Demospongiae; order Chondrillida; family Halisarcidae; genus Halisarca; species Halisarca cf. caerulea. Next base: position 2,130,041 of record CAUJGJ010000242.1, on the reverse strand, counting down.
ACTATAAACTACCATTGTAAAGACTTTTGGCAGAGCAACAGACCAGCATTGCTCTATCCTATTTGAAATCTCTTTCAGTGATATGTGTACACATGGAGGAACCTCCAAAATGAAGACACCTCCATAATGAGGACAGTTAATGGTGGTCCCAATGATGTCCTCATTTATAAAGGTTTCACTGTTACAGCATATAACTTATCACCATGATTAGGCAAGCCTATATAGTATGTGGTTTTGTGGGGATCAATATTGTACTACATAGAGTCATCAGAATCATTAGTTTTCTACATCGTGAGCCCTAGCTCCATATTATAAATTGAATCTCGGGCCAATTCATGAATTGTACATGTTTAAATTATGTAGTGAAACTACGTGAACACCTACACCTTAGCTTGTCCTATATATGCATACACTTAAGCATGCATTTGTAATTATATACACATGCACACGAGTGCATGCCCGGTCCCGTTAGCCCATATGCACACACATGCACAGCACATACACACATTCACAAACATCCAATATGTAAATGATAATTATTATTTTTATGCCCAGTGGTTGTTAAAGGTATGGGCAGATTTACTGTAGTTCAGAATGTCCTTATACTGGAAGATTCAGTGGCCAGGGCTACATTTGAAGACTACTCATAGCAGATATACTAAAACTTCGATTTATATAGCTATATATATTATTTTGGTAACTTGATTTTCTGCTACTTTCTGCATTTGCCATACATGCCTGGATGACTTGGGTATATTTGTGGAATTGCATGGAAAATAGAATATTAAGGGCTAATACAGTGTTTAGCTATAACAGTTAATTTACTAACACTTGAATATACTCATTTGCATTCAGAAGTATAGATGCTCATGAGTGACATGGATGCATGTAGTAATCTAGCACAGTCATGTAGGTTAGATGGTGTTTAGTACAATTTTCAACATTCACTGTCATTTGCTTGATTCCATTACAGTGTAATGCATTAGTGTGTAACTATAAGCAATGTCTTTTAATGTAGTATTAGCCACTAACGCCCATTTGGCATTCAGAGGAATGAATGTAACAAACCAGAGAATACAAGTTACACAAGGAGCACAACTGATTGTTAATTGTGGAGGTGGTCAAAATCATAACTGGAAAATAGGAGCTGTCGATATTTCTACTAATCAATCAGCCAATGTGTATCAGATTAAAAGTGGAATTGCTGTTCTGTTCATCAAATCAGTTAATCCTTCAAATGCTGGCAAATACACGTGCCATATCAGCAGAACTCAGGAAAGTATTACTTTTGGTGAGTCCTTGATTTGCTAGTAATGCAAGAAGGCACATGGCACATGTTTGAAGTTAAGTCATTCAATTTCATTTCATGTTTTTAGAAATAGATCAGACTAATACATTAGAACCAACAGCCACTACGAGTACACCTCGGCCAACAACACCTGCACCTCCACCTTCCAAGGTTCGAGGTGCTAGTGTCATCAAAACTGTACAAGGTTCATCTCCTGCTTTAAGAGTGTCATGGAGTGCAGTCAGTGAAAGTGGTATCACCTACACTGTATGTTACAGTACAACTAGTGGAACACAGTCTGATCCTCCCTTTAATGCTAACTGTGGTACTAGTGGAATCACTGGTACATCAACCACACTGGGTCCACTTAGTAGAGGAACAACCTACTACATCTGGGTGGCAGCTGTGTCACCAAGTGGACAAGGACCATACAGTGACAGGAGACAGGGCATTACTTACAATGGTAGGAGTTGACAGTACATTATCAATGTGATTTAGAATATCAAAGTGTTTTAATACATACACTGGCGTAGGAACCAGGGGGGGGGGGGTAGTGGCTGAGCCCCCCTTTGAAATAGCCAACTTACAATGGTAACTTGAGAGGAAACCTGTAATATTGCTAAGAATAACTTACAATTAAGTATGAATTGGCACAAATCTATTTAAATTCATATCCAAAAAAGGCAAGAATTTTCGTTTGAACATCTGTAACTTTTGATTCTGTTCAAAGCTCGCTACAGCCGTTCGGTCTGCCATTTTATTTGCCTCAGCAATGTGAATAAAATGGTACATTTGGCATCAGTGATAAGTATACTAGGTCCATTCTGTCCAGTTATTCCCAGTTTGGTTATTAGAGTGATGAATATCAAAGGCAAACTGCACCAATATTAAACACTCTTTTTTTATATTATAACCAAGAAGTTAAAGAAATACAAAATAAATCACAATCAGCTAGACAAGAACCAATAGACTTGATATAGATATATTTTGAATATTCACCCATGTTACCCATGCATTTTGTAAGGAATATACATAGGTGCTGGTCTTTGAGGGCACCCCCCCCTCCACTGTGAAACAACTTCCTACGCCCCTGATATAAATGATTATTGTATGAACTCTGACTTCGAGCTACAAGCAATATACTGTAAATACCATTAAAATTAATATTATATCCTCTTAAATAGTGTCAGTACATAAATATATATATATATATATATATATATATATATATATATATTTTAATTTTTTTTAAAATGTATATTAATTAAATACACAGACAAGTCACGCAATACAACAACCTAAAACAACGCAATACAACAACCTATATATATATATATATATATAGGTTGTTGTATATATATGGTTATATATATATATATATATATATATATATATATATATATATATATATATATATATATATATATATAACCATACAAAGACCATTTAAAAATGGAAAAAAGATGTAGGGATAAAAATTGTCATTAGTATATTGATATATTCTCTCCAGTATCAGGACCAGTGACCTCTTTCCAAGTGAGACCATCCACTACCATATTTGGACTGATCATAACATGGGGACCACCTTCTGGTAGCAACTATCCAACTCCTGTTACCTATCGACTCAGATATCGTGAGAGACCATCTAGTGGATCACCTGGTGGTTGGAGTAGTACTGTACAGAGGACTGCTACACAGAGACAGTACACTACACCTGTGCTCAAACCAGGCACTAGGTACGAAGTGGAGGTCTGGGCTGTTTCTAGCATTGGAAGAGGGCAAAGTGTCACAAGAACAGCAACTACTACAGAATACCAATGTACTGAGTTAATTTACTAATTCCATCAGCTAAGAAGCTCAAATTATTATATCAAATATCTACATGTGATTATATCATAGTTCCCGGACCAGTTACAAGTCTCATGTCAGTGCCAATGTCAAATGGAAGTGTCAGAATCACTTGGAAAAGACCACTCAACTCCAATGGTAGAATTCTAGGCTATGAAGTTACATATGGTCCTATTGGTGGGGTGGAAAGATCATTGAGTGTATCCACTGAATCGATTACACTGAATGGACTTCGTGAGTTAACAGAGCATAAGCCATGTATTTCACATTAATTTCGTATGACTATAGTTATAATTTTAGTCATACAGTGAATATTATATAGTACATTTTGTTGCAGAAAGTGAGGTTCCATACAAAGTATTTGTCAGAGCCTGTACAAGTGAAAGTTCAGTGGAAAGAGCAACAGTAGTGTTTTTTTCAAAGGAAGGAGGTCCGTGTGTTTACACAAGTGCAGGCGATGTGTATACTCGTATGTACGTGTGTGTGTGTGTGTGTGTGTGTGTGTGTGTGTGTGTGTGTGTGTGTGTGTGTGTGTGTGTGGTGTGTCTGTCTGTCTCTCTCTCTCTCTCTCTCTCTCTCTCTCTCTCTCTCTCTCTCTCTCTCTCTCTCTCTCTCTCTCTCTCTCTCTCTCTCTCTCTCTCTCTCTCTCTCTCTCTCTCTCTCTCTCTCTCTCTCCTCCCTCCATCCCTCCCTCCCTCCCTCCCTCCCTCCCTCCCTCCCTCCCTCCCTCCCTCCCTCCCTCCCTCCCTCCCTCCCTCTCTCCCTCCCTCCCTCCCTCCCTCCCTCTCTCTCTCTCTCTCTCTCTCTGTGTGTGTGTGTGTGTGTGTGTGTTTGTGTGTGGGGCTTGTAATTGGGTTTACTTATACTTCACTGTGCCATACAGGATGAGTGTTGTGTATGCTTCTATTGCACAATCAAATGCAGTCCCTACCAAACATGTTGGCAGTGTGAAAGCTAGTTGGAATCCTGATGATTCTGTCCTCTTATCCTGGCAACCACTGTCCCTCACGGAAGCTAAAGGATTTCCTTTGTACATTGTCTCCTACAAATCAGTTGATGGCAGTTCTAGAGAAGTGTTAACACTACAAGTTCAAGTGTTGTCATTTCTGGTCTAAACTCCAAAATTAGCTACATTTTCTCAATTCAAATTACAACGGAAAAGGGAAACATTAAGGGAGAAGCCGAATATAGTAAGCACCAAGTATAGTATTACATTAATAAGGTGTTGCCATCTGCATGCTGTCTGCATCTGTAGTATCTGACAGTGTTTAAACGTGGATCTTTATCTAGCCTTGTTAAATGCTCCAAGACCTGCAAATGACAACACTGCCTCAACTGTAGCTGTGCTATTTGGAGGGGTAGCTATTGGTGTGGTGGCTGTATTGCTAGTACAAGGAATAGTGTGTGGAGTCTGCAAACTGAGGAAGTGGAAGAAGCAACCTAAATCATCTACAGAGAGAGATCCTACAGATGAGAATAAGTCAGTCACATATTACATGACATTGTGCGTTTTGAATGCTTTGTCCACTAATTTGTGCAATGTTTGTGCTGAAATAAGTCATAAATAGCCTTAGCATTAATCATAAATTTTCTTGGCATGGAGAATCATGCATATTCACTTTACAAATTGAGATGTATGTGATCACTTTTCATTCTGATTTGTAGGGTGGATGCAATATATGAGAAGGTTGATGATAACCAATATACTGATGTTACCATGACAACAAGCCCAGCTTATGAAGGAGTGACAGTTAAATGAGTGCTCTACTTCCTCTTCTCGCACATTTAATGCATCAATAATATAATATGTACACTGTATGTAATGACACATAAATGTTCAATGGTTCATATGTTGTGACTAATGATAACCCTGAGAGGTTATTATGCCCAACTTTCTCCATAATACACACAAAATACAGCAATGAAAGAGCTACAAGCAGTCAATGGTTCTCACTGTGGATTTAATTACTAACAAAGCTACACAATATTTATCTTATCCTAGGCTGGCCAACACGCAGTGTATGTGACCTGCATGACATGCTTGTAAAGTGATTCCATATATAAATAATTGAGAAGCCCATCAATAGTTTGTCAGTCACAACCTGCTTATAATTATTGATTTACATATCTAGGAGCGAAAACAAGTTGTTTCTGATATAAATTGCACTATTGAAAATACATTTATTCAAATCTGTCACACAGCAGGAAAACAACCACGGATTGTGTATTAGATAAATTTTACGTACACGCACGTACATTTTCAGTGGTTTATTATGTGTGATTTCGATAAAGCTGCATGTGAAGCAATTACGGGATAAACAATAATAATTTGGGTTTGTGGATACATACGTAGCTATAGGTTGGTCAGTTTATATTGAGGTCTCTATTCCTGAGGTGTATAGGCTGAATAGAGTACACTTGTTGTATGGTTGTGGTCAACATCAAAGGGAAAAAGTGTGCATTTGCAGCGTATATTGCACACTTTTTTGTGACCATTAGTCAAAAAGTGTGCAGTATCAAATAAGCGCCCAGTGTTATATGATAACAATTACTATTTCTCAATTTAGTCAATTCATTTGCCATACACAAGTATAGCACAGCTAACCAAAACACCTCCCAACGTGACACAAAACACATCAGACTCTCTAATAGAAAAAACAAGTTAGGCGCCCACAACAAGTAAGTTATTGTATGACCAACTGTGCATTGGCTCTTCATTGCACTCGCCCTCAGAACTCGAGCGATAAATACGCCAATGCACAGTTGGTCATACGTTATAACTATTACATACAGGTTATCAAATACTCTTCACATGACCTGCACAAACAGACAGTATATAGGCATTACCTAATAAGTTTTCTCTTTATGTAATAAAACGGTAATGGTTATTGCAATATCCTAAATGAAGACGGCTGGGGCAAACATCACACATAACACAATTCAGTTGATAAAGCATCATGCAGTAACACACACACGCACGCACACATGCGTACACACACACACATACACACACACACAAACACCTACCCACTCACAAACACCCACCCATTCACACACACACACACACACACACACACACACACACACACACACACACACACACACACACACACACACACACACACACACATACACATGTACACACACACACACACACACACACACACACACACACACACACACACACACACACACACACACACACAATTACAACCACCCACCTGCCTGCCCCCACACACATGCACACACACTCATATATACATGCATATATAAGTGCACACAACACATGCACCTTTGCAGACATCTATATTATGCACACCCATGCACACTACAGATGTCTTGCACAACATTCACACAGATGTACATGTTCACATGCAAGTGTACATTAAATTCCATGTATATCCACATTATACATTGCATAATATATATTATGAAGTCTTGCTTGGAGAACAAAAACATATATTATATATATATATATATATATATATAATATATTGGGCAGTCGAGACTTGAATTCACATGCTACTTCGGAAGTTAATTGTGAGAAAAATGCGATCAAAGTTTACGGTAGAATATGTGATAGGGCATTAGGAACACGTATTCATATTGGGTATTATGGTGTAGAACAACGAAAGACCTTTACTTTGGTCTTTGTTGGAGATTGATAGCATTCGGAAGACGTGAGAACGGGTACGAAGAAGAAGCTGTCCAAGGAAGGAAGTTTACTGCATACGCCTACTGACGAGGAAGGAATAATAATGCACGATTCTTTTAGCTCTCCTGTGACCTTAGGCCTTCTGTCGAACTTTGTACAACTTCTGTCCTCCACTCAAAGTCCAATATGTCTATTTTGAAGAGAAATCTCGGACGTAAAATGTTTTTGCCAACTTTTTGAAGAGAAGGGCTACACTGTAGCTTCTGAAATTTTTCTAGTTCAGACACATCCAAATTCGTAGACGATCTTGTCTCTCTATTCTTTCCATCCTTTTCCTTCACTATTTGCATCTGTTTACTTCTATAATGCATGCATGAGCCATGTATTTATGTTATAATAGGGATTTTTCAGTGATACATTCTGTACACATGCCAGCAGAATTATTGAAAGCAGTATGTAATTGTCCATGTCAGATGAATTACAGACAAACATGTACACAATACTTTGCAAATGTGAATTGCAATCCACTAGTACAAGAGGCTCCGTTCCAGGTGAAAGTCTTTCATCAATACTCAATGGCCTCCGCAATGCACTGTGCGTGAAGTAGAACAACGATTATGCCATATGTTTGGAACGTTTCAGTATTTTAATGTCCTACAATAGTTCCTACGTATCAAGAATTAAAATTAGTGATATTTGTTTATGTTAACATAAACAAATATCACTAATTGTTGATACGTAGGAACTATTATAGGACATTAAAATACTGAAACGTTCCAAACATATGGCATAATTGTTGTTCTACTTCACGCACAGTGCATTGCAGAGGCCATTTTTCTTACATCAGTCATATTCATAATGCCGTCCAAGAATATTGCGTATCTAGCCAGAGTCGTTCTCAAAGCTGTAACTTTGCAGTGAATGGACGTTTCCCTTCATAACTTTGTACAAACCTAAATAAAAGCCTGTTTAATCATAAAATGTGAAAAATGAATTTCGTCAAACCCAACTAAAATGCGATTTTAATCCTCGACTGCCACATCTATTTATATATATATATATATAACACTTAACATATCCTTGTCTGCATGAGAAATATTGCATCAGATAATAATAATTGTTTTGCATTAAGTGCAAGTTATAGTGAAGATGAACCTGACATGTGATATCCCATAGCTTATCTGTATGGCTGCTTACATTAGTGGTATACACAGATATAATTAGTTAAGGAATTAATACTCCTGTCTGTGACAATCTGGGACTTCAGACAGTGAATAATATTCAGTGGACGACAGTGTATCTGTATAACCTACAGTGAAGCTGTATGATAACCATTACTCTTTGGCAAGTTTATAGAGCCCAGGGAAAGCTGTTGAGGATCAATCCTGGACCATTACCAACAGATGCAAGGTCGATAAAATGTACTTAAACAGGTTATGGATTCTGATATCTCTTGGTAAGTACAAGACTTGTATAAGTGGGTATTTTCAGAAGTAGATTGAAAGTCATGATTTTCATAAAGTGAGGTGAAATTAGACAGTGCTAGGGTAATATGTAGATCATGGAGAAATAGGCTTGATTTGGTGTATAAAACTATATATATACATCTTCCACATAATCCTGTTGGTCATTTTTCTGAAATGTGAACTTACACTCAATAGCTATTTAATTTGAAGAGTAGAGTAGTAAGAGTGCAAATTAGTATTAAATTTTACAGAATTATTTTCCTGACTATTTACGGTACGTATGCTCATTATATATTGACCTAGGCTTCCATGCCGTATTATTTGTTCAGATCTTTTTAACACGAACATTCATGCATGCATTAACAAAATGATAACTTTTTTGAAATATAGTAACGCTTATCAATATAGACAATGTATGTTCCTGTCTTTGGGGAAAAAGCATTCACAGGGTGTTTGGTGTTTATAACCACCTGGTGCTTGCTCCAGTTGTGGTGGTGCATGTTTTCTATGTCATCAACCAGCGACTGTTTTTATTACGTCATCGAACGTCTTTAAGATGACGTTGGAAATTTCACATATCAACAGATTTAGAAGAGAAGGTGACTTTGGTAATGTTGCGCCTACGTATGCATGAAACGTCACAAAATTGGTAGTGTTGTTGAGGGAGAAGCTAAAGTTGCTTCGCTGGACCTCTAGATACCTTTAATCTCGTCAAATCCTGCTTCAATAGAGTCTTAAGATGAACCAAAAAAGTAGCTGCCTTCTCACAGTGAGATCCTACTTTACATTTGCCTCTCCACATATTCTACTCTGATGCTTTCTTGAATGGCACCTCTCGACAAGATGTCCCACATTTTGAGCAATCCTTATAGACCAACATCTCGACAGCCTTGCACAGAGCTGACAATGTCATACACTTTTCTGCATAGGGTGGTGTAGCTCATTTCCACATCTGTTGGAGCATTCTGCAGCTGAGCTTGAGCCATGATCCTTTGGTTCATTAGACTGATTGATTCCTTTGGTAGACTGATTGATTCCCTTGGTTGTGATTGATTCGCTTGCATGGTTTTTGTAAAGTTACAAATATATGCCTACAGTACACAACAAAAAAAACATGACGGTAAATAGTAACCAAAATCCAGACAATCGTTACCGTTAAGGCGTTAACCACTATCCGGTTCTTTTTTTTTGGAAAGCCGTCAACATTTAACGACATGCTAATATTAATAATATTCATAACTTCCTACCGCAATATTGTAATAAGCCGCTAAGCTGCCCGATCGAGGTGAAACATCGCGGATTTCGTTGAGAGTCGTAGAAAGTTGTTGCGCTTTTTATTCAGTGATTCAGTGGACTATGGACAAAGTTTTACTCAAGTATGAGGATAATGGATCGTTGAGGTATCATGGGAAAGAGCATTTTGAGCTGGTTCCCAAAGTTGTCCACACGCTCTACTTGGGTACTCGAAGCCCTTTCATTGCGAGAACATGGACCACATTTCCATAGGAAACCCTTCTCTCAAAGTACAGTTGAACAATTCGCTGCTTACAGTAAGCTATCAAAACCATCTTGCGACTTATCGTCTATTGATCTATAGTAGATACTCGACCTGCTTAAAAGGCAACAGGCGCTAAATTATAGCGAAAAACTGTTAACTTCCGATAACCCCTATCGTTTAACGGTTAACCGTTAACGCTTGATAGTTAGCACTTTTCTTGCAACAGTTAACTGTTTTTAGATACCGTCACGTTTTTTATGACATGTACTGTAATGCATTCATCACATGCTGTCATAGGTGTGCGCTTTAGTGTGTCTAATTATTATGCGTAACTACATAAGCGCCTACGTAAGTGCCTGGTAGGTACCGTCATTCACAATACCCTGTTTTGGTTTTAAAAAAATGTTCCAGGCATAGTGCTACAATCAAGCAGTTTCTCACAATTGCAATTTGGCCATTTATGCTAAATTTTAGCCGTTAAAAGGGTGAAAAAGCACTAAGATTTTTCGGTTATAACTTTCTTACAGAAGATTATAACCTATAGTCCGGAATGATTTTTGGATAGTTCACTACTTGTTCTGCCTTTTTGTGTTGTCGTGTTTAGAGGGATCTGAAGGTGCGGCCGAGGCAAAATTTGTCTAAAACTGCTATGTATTCCAGGCTCGTTATCTTCCTTCAGACAATAGAAACCATCACTAGTCTAGCACCATCATGCACAGAATGTATAGATCGTTTGTCCAGTAAGAAGAAGTGGGCAAAAATATAGTCAACTACAACTGTAAGTAGAAACGACCAATAATTCGTTAAGCTATTTCAAGACGGCCATTTTGTGTTTTATTCCCAGGTGGTTATAAATACCCTGTGTTGTACTTTTATATTATGAGTAGTTATTATCCAACATAAAAGAATGATAGTTGTATGCTGTTCTATTGAACCAATTATGTATGTCACAATCCATCATCAATAATCTAGCATAAGTTTCATCAAATTCAGCAATAATTTTTACGATGTTTCACCTTCTTGGGATATCTTTGGGTAATATATAGCATTACTGAACTGATAGGTACATATTTGTTTCTAAGTAAAGAGATTGAAAATGTAATAAATGTATGTTAACTACCCATTTCTACTGTGAAATTAATGGAATCACTGCTACATCGACCAAACTCGGTATATTATTATCCTTATAATAGTGGTTGGTCATGTGAATTTGTAGACTAAGTGTGCTATAGCTAACTATGCCATATAATTATTATTATTGAGTCGGACTTGTTTTTCAATTAAATAGTATTACCCGCTGCTGCCATTTTGACGTATGGTGGAAGGACAGTAACAAACCAGACAGTAGAGGCTGCTCTAGGAAGTCGGGTTACTGTAATCTGTAGAGGAGGAAGCAATCTTAATTGGAAGAAGGGAACTGGCAGCACAGCCACTAGTCTACCCACTCTGGGAGCTGTTGAGATACCGAACACTAAATTGCAATGGACGATTTTGAATATCCACTCACTGACTCCTGCAAGTGCTGGAGTGTATGCATGTCATCTTGGTGCCTCTACAATTGAAACTGTGACAGTTGGTGAGTTTATATACCCATTGCTAATTTTCCTTTGATTTGGATGTAGAATATAATGTACATGCACAGACAGAGGGATTTTATTTATTGATGTTATTTATTATATATATAGTATTTCCAACACTCACATATTATAGCAATGAAAGCTACCACTCAGCCGTCTACACCACGTGCATCGACTGTGTATACAACTGGTAAACCTCTGCCTACACCAAAGATTACAAGTTGGCCACCATCTCCACCCTCCAAGGTTCAAGGTGTTACTGTTACTAGAACTGTACAAGGTTCATCTTCAGCTTTAAGAGTGTCTTGGAGTGCAGTCAGTGGAAGTGGTATCACCTACACTGTATGTTACAGTACAACTAGAGGAACACAGTCTGGTCCTCCATCTGATGCTAACTGTGATACTAGTGGAATCACTGGTACATCTACCACACTGGGTCCACTTAGTAGAGGAACAACCTACTACATCTGGGTGAGAGCTGTGTCATCAGATGGACAAGGACCATACAGTGACAGGAGACAGAGCATCACATACAATGGTATGTCATTTCAATTGACATGATTTAAAGTAGATTGAACAACACTATTTGCATTATTAATTGTAGTATTTATAAAGCTAACCAATATATAGACAATAAATCATAATAAAAGTAGGAATTATAAAAAGTATGTACAATAATGCAGCATATTAATAATAATCATTATTTCTGAATTAATCACACATTTTTCCAGTGCCTGGTCAAGTAACCCCCCTCCAAGTGAGACCATCCACTACCATATTTGGACTGATCATAACATGGGGACCACCTTCTGGTAGCAACTATCCAACTCCAGTTACCTATCGACTCAGATATCGTGAGAGACCATCTAGTGGATCACCTGGTGGTTGGAGTAGTACTGTACAGAGGACTGCTACACAGAGACAATACACTACACCTGTACTCAAACCAGGTACTAGGTATGAAGTGGACGTTTGGACTGATACTAATTTTGGAAGAGGGCAAATTGTCACAAAAACAGCAACTACATACCAATGTACTGAGTAGAGTGCCTATAATTCTACTACAGACATGCTGATAATCCACTACTATAAACTGTTTGTATGTGTTCCACATGTAGCACCTGGCCAAGTAACCTTCCTCCAAGTGAAACCATCCACTACCATATTTGGATTGAACATAACATGGGGACCACCTTCTGGTAGCAACTATCCAACTCCTGTTACCTATCAACTCAGATATCGTGAGAGACCATCTAGTGGATCACCTGGTGGTTGGAGTAGTACTGTACAGAGGACTGCTACACAGAGACAGTACACCACACCTGTACTCAAACCAGGTACTATGTATGAAGTGGAGGTTTGGGCTTTTGTTAGCAGTAGATCAGGTTCTGTGAGTACAATGGTTGGTAGCACAGGTGAGTTTGATGGTTTGGCTTTGCTTGCTTCAGATCCATCTTCATTATGTACTCCTATACATTGGACTTTTAGGATCTCAACTTGTGCAATCACTAGCTGCACGGTTACATGAATCCCAGATAACATTGGTGGTAACATGGAGGCCTCCATTAGGTATCAAAAATCCTACTGGATACAGACTAAGATATCGCAAAACATCATCCAGCACCTGGAGCAGTACAAGGACAATTGGTTCACAGCAGACACAGTACACAATCACTGGTCTGGAGGAAGGTGCTACTTATGAAGTGGAGGTTTGGGCCACTTTCAGTAATGGC
>CAUJGJ010000242.1:2091976-2114476 GCA_963170055.1 Halisarca cf. caerulea | reverse complement strand
CACACACATGCACACACACACACACACACACACACACACACACACACACACACACACACACACACACACACACACACACACACACACACACACACACACACACACACACACACACATACACACACACATGACCCCTACATGTAAGGGTGCATTATAACCATTTGACATAGGACCATGCAAAAAGGGTTTATCAGAACAGAGTAAGTTATGGAACAGGTACAGAGCTAGATGAGCATAGGGCAATATACACATATATGAGGCTAGATGGGTACAGGGCTATAGACAGAGTTCAGTTGGGTCGCCTGAGTGTGCACTGTGCAAATTCCTGCATCCCGCATGTATAGCACATTATACGTATGTATAATGTGCTACACATGAGGCTTGTAGGAATTTGAAGTGGATGTTGTGGACCCATATATATACCTCGGAGAGTGTACATTGAACTTCTTTAAGGAGATATCTTTATGAAGCTTTTAAACTATACTTTACCTTGTAGCTGGTGTGTCATAATATGCCCAAATCCATCCTACATATGGGAGTACTACCATACTCCATAATGCATTGTATACATACATATATACCTACATTAGAAATAGCATAATACAATGGTTTGTTCCAGCACCAATTGGTATGGTCACATGCATTCTTGCATGGTAAAGAATGCACCATTCATAATTGTCTGTGTAGGACAACGTGATAGTGTAACTGAACCTGACATTTGATATCCCCACAATCTGCAAGGCTCCTCACTCAAGTGGTATCCACATGCACATCTAACTAGACATCTGATATCCAAAACAACCTGAGACTGTAGTCAGTGAAGAGATACAGGCATACAGGATCAGTGGGTAGCCAAGTAGGTAATCACGAATTATATTCGTGGTTACAGAAGCTCTTATAAAGACTAGGTAGGTCTTACCACAAGACTACTACTCTAGATACGCAGTAAATTGAGTAGAGTATAAGCTAAGTCAGATCAATCAGTCCTGATCCACCAAGGTATATTCAAAGCCTACACGATGTACTTAAACAGGCTATGGATACTGATTTCTCTTGGTAAGAAAAGAATTTGTAATGCGAATACTTTTGATGATTTGTATAGAAATTTTGATGTTTAATGCATAATGCCAAAGAGATACAGTGAAACCTCTTATAACAAACTGTTTTTCAGCCCCCAAAATATCCGTTATACAGAGGTTCCACTGCAGTTGAACTGTGCTATGGTATCTATTGAGAAAGAAAATCTTGCTTTTTGTGTGTTTTTACAGTGTAGAGCATTATAGACTGCATGGATACTAAACTGACACTACATTTTTAAGTTGGAGTATATAACAGTGTAGTACCGTGTACACTATTACATATAAATCAATATTCAGTAATGAAGGTATTGGCACATATAGTAAAATGGCATGCTTTAACCTTAACCGTAAATTCACCCTATATTGTATTTTCTAACAAGTTACATTTCTGCACTCAACACATCCTCTAACATCTTATCCAGTGATTAAATTGGCATATTCAAAAGTATTTACACAAACAACTTCAGTCAATGTTGTGATCTACCAAATGGCCTTACGTACCTTTTTAATCTTTCTATGTCAAAGGGTTCCTACATGTAAGGGGTAGCTAAAATTTTACTCATCAACATGTTGTATACATATATACAATACTTGCATCAAATTTTGTGCATATCTTGCACGGTAGTCATTCACTGTAGTACTCCGGCTTCCCCAAATTTTAATCCTACATAGAACCCTGACAAATCTCTCACAGCAAAAAAAGACATCTGTTTGTGTGTTGAGTATATGTACCTATATAGTTCATGAGCACGTATTTGTTCAGCTAGTGCTTTACTTATAATAATATGAATATATTACATAAAGTCATAAATTGGAAAAATTGTGTCTGTGTATATAGATACGTGGGTCATATAATATTATATTATATCAAAGTCTCCACTCCTGAGGTGTATGGGCAGCATAATTTTTTCAGGTCTTCCCATTCCTTACACAACCTGCATCTAGATAATCAGACAGTGCACAATACCAAATAATGAAATCATCTATGTACTTGCTAAACAAAACTAACAGTAACAGTTATATACTGATATTACAGTATACTGAAGAGAGTGTAAACATCATAGTGCACACAAAAGGTCATACATACAGAACTGCACATATGCAAACATATACAGTACACACACACGCGCACACGCACACACACACACACACACACACTTCATGCACTCACATTTACACATGCATGTTCTCATATAAGAGTACATATAGTAGACATTTATTTCCACACTATTATCATATGTACAGACAATATCTTGTGTGGGAACCTATAATATGTATATGTAGCACACAAACATTCTTATACAAGGAAGAATGCATCATTAATACTTAATTGTTTATGTACAGTAGAGTGATAATATAAAGAGATAAGGAAAATCAATGTGAAAATGTGATAAATGTGATACCCCCACAATCTGTGTGGCTGCTCACTCTATCAGTGGTACAAACTTTGAATTTTGATTGGATAAGTGTACACTAGACAACACCGGTAATTGGTATGTAGTGAGTGGAGTTCAGTGGACAGTCAGTGTATCCACATAAGCCTAACATGACTTTTTATGTAACAACTGCTGGAGTTTGTAGAGGAAAGGTGTTGTAGTTCACATTGACCCTGGACCATCATAAATGAATTCACGGACGCGAAAATGAATATAAATAAACTATGGATCCTGATTTCTCTTGGTAAGTATGGCTATAAATTGTACAATCCTTTTTTCCTGAAATAGCAATCTATATCGATAAGTCTAGAAGAAGGTTCTTGTATAGATAAGGAAATTTGGAAAGTTTCAATTAGGGTAAAATGTATACTGAAGGGAGTGCCCAAAGTGTCATTTTGTACATCTCATATATATTTATGTGTTGGAAGATGTTGAAATTGGCACTCAGTGTGCCCTAAGTTCAATTGAACTCTGTCTAGCCCTATACCCTTTAGCCTTATGTATGTATAGCCCGATGCTCGTCAAGCCCTAAGCGGGTATAACCCTGTGTCTGTCTTGCCCTTTACCAACCTAGACTTGTTCCTGTTTCACAATTACCTTTATAGGCTTGTTCTAAATTTTTGGAGGATTCAGTCTAATGTACTTTTACCATCTGAAGGGTTTTTATATACCCTTACATTAATATGGGGTAGTGTCAACCCCTGAAGGAGCATATCTTGAGGATCAACTTAAAGATAGTCTAAGTCTTCTCTAGTCCCAAGATGTCTGAAATAGAGGGGGTACATTGGGGACATTTTGAAATACATTTCAGTTTGCATTATATGTATACGCTTGAAAGAAAGCATAAACTACATAAACCTGTAAGGAAGAATTTCACAATCAGTTACTATAAGTTCATACTCACACAAAACAAAAATGAATGCATATCCTCCCTATTTAAGAGGTCAGGGAGCATATGTGCTCATACCCCTGTGACCCCACGACCTGTGTGGTTATATACGACCTACAAGCACTGAAGTATAAAATTGTGTAATAGTCAGTGTATTATATGTATAGATATATATATAACATATATATATATATATATATATATATATATATATATATATATATATATATATATATATATATATATATATATAATATATATATAGATATATAGATAGATAGTTATATAGATAGATAGATAGACTGATAGATAGATAGATATACAAATATATGTAATGTTTATATCATGCCTGCCAGGTGTATTGCGCACATATACAACACATATGTCGAAGTCAGAGAAAGTTGTGGATAGATACCGTAGAGCGGGAAATTTTCGCGGCATAAATTTTCGTGAATCGAAGTAAAAAGTAAATTTCGCGAGTTTAATTTTCACGATGTGAAGATTGGTATTTGCGTTTTTTTACGTTTCCAAGTCATTTGCGTCTATTTCTAGACTGTTTCAAGTTTGTAGCATGCTTTCGCTGAGCTTAACGCTCCATTTCTTGGAGAATCTTGTTATATATATTTTCGCAGTTAAAGTTTCGCGAATCTGTACAATTCGCGAATATAGCGAAAGTATTACCTCGCGAAATTTCCCGCTCTACGGTATGCCCTGAGCCGAAGGTGAAGGGCATGCCTATCCACAAACTTCCAATGACCGGGACTGAGAGTCGTATATGTGTGCAATACACCTGGCAGCTATGATTCATACAATATGTATGTACACTGACTGAGAAGAAGACTGCACCGTATCCCCTGCGATCAAATCACCATCGAAATAATGTCTTTCTTGGCCAATTCCCAAGTTGCTGTTACACTTATAGTTGAATAAAACAAGATAGGAGGACATTGTTTTTACACACTTTAAGCTTTTCTGATGCTTTAAAAACTCAAAACAAAAGTGAAGTGGGAGTACATGTGTTCATGACCCCGCAAAAATGGTGGTTATGCCTTATATATGACCTGTGCCAATTATAGGATTGCCTAATCGTCAGTGTATATATATTTTATTGCCATGAATAGCAGATTGCCATGAATGACATAGGCATGTACTTAGTAATAATTATCCTGTACACATACACTATAGACTTCTACAGTCATCCATGTTCATTTTGTGCTCTTAGTATAGATTTCAATATTCACTGTCATTTGTATGATGCCATTACAAAGTCATGTATTACTTTCTAACTATGTATATAATACACTCCTTAAATGTAGCATTACCCACTAATGCCCTTTTGTATTTCAATGGAATGGATGTAACAAACCAGACAATACAAGTCGCACAAGGAGCACGACTGCATGTTGCTTGCAGAGGTGATGAGAATACTAACTGGAAGATGGGAGCTTCTGATATAGTTACTACTTCATCTGCCAATGTGTATCAGATTAAAGGCCCACATGTTTCTATTGTGGTCATCAAGTCAATGAAGTCTTCCAATGCCGGTACATACACATGCCATATCGGAAGAATGCACGAAACTGTGACTGTTGGTGAGTGCCTGATCTGTTACTAATGTAAGAACACATTAATTTGGTATACAATGCATGTAAAGTATTGAAAAATATAGTACTTAATATTGCATTTGTAGAAATACAATTGAGTAGTATCTCCATGGTTGCTGTTACTAAAACTGTACAAGGTTCATCTCCAGCTTTAAGAGTGTCATGGAGTGCAGTTGGTGGAAGTGGTATCACCTACACTGTATGTTACAGTACAACTAGTGGAACACAGTCTGATCCTCCATCTAATGCTAACTGTGATACTAGTGGAATCACTGGTACATCTACCACACTGGGTCCACTTAATAGAAGAACAACCTACTACATCTGGATGGCAGCTGTGTTATCAGGTGGACAAGGACCATACAGTGACAGGAGACAGGGCATCACTTACAATGGTAGGAGTTGACAACAAGTCTTTTTGAACATGATTCATAAAACAGATAGATATAGAAAATACAGATGTGAACGCTGACCTTTAACTACCAACTACAATACTGTTAAGATCTTTTAATTATTATTCTTGTCTAGTAGTGGTGTCAGTTGATTTATAGTATTCTGGGGTTAAAAATGGTCAAAACCAACATACATGCATGTCACTGTAACATGCACAATATCATAGGCCTATGGCCAGGTAGTTTTCCAAGGTTTTCTGTAAACATCTTCAGAAACTCTTCCTACATTATTCTAATCATTTCTTTATTGTTAGACTACAGAGAAGGAATCTAATATATAGTAGATCAACAAAAAAGGTTCCTGGTGGTAGATCAAATCGACATGCAATATTTCATCAGTGTACTATAATGCCTTTCCGGGGAATGCCACTGTTCAACAGTAGCATGCACTGGGTTACATTTTCTGACCGCCAGGAACCAACTGAATAGCTGAGGATAGGTCACTGCTACTCTTCTACCTGTTCACTTGAAAACTTCTGATGAAGCCCTGTATGCAGCCATCCTATGCTATACTCCGAAAACCTCAAAATTGAGCAACCAAATTGGATAAGTTGTAGAAAACAGTAACATGCAACTTTTATTGTGCCTACCTTTGGTTTAACTCCTGCAATTAAATGAATAATTTGCTACAGTAAAAAAGCCTCTTAGACTAGTTCTCCAACTTAAAAACTGCATTTCCAGTACAGGGGTTATCTGGTTATGGCAATTCCAAATTTTGTCATTTTTCGACCCCTATGACTAGCTATATTCAACTCAGATCAAAAGCTCATTTCATTAGTCCTCAGTACAGCATATCCTCAGCTGTTCAGGTGGGTCCTGGCTGTCATAGGATATCACCCAGTGCCACTGATGAAGGGTGGTATTCCCAAAAAGGCCTTATACATAGCACACTGGTGAAAGATCATGTGAGGATTTGACCTGCTATTAGCAACCTTTTCTGTTACTATTACTGTCCTTCATAACCAGGACAATAGACGTTTTGTTGATCCGTCACACACATATGGCTGAAGTGTATTCATTTTTCCTTTGTACTTCGACCGAACAGCAACAATCCTCTATATAAGTTTTGGAACTTAGGAACAGTCCACTACAGGGGGTTATCTGGTTAATATGGCAATTCCAATTTTTCGGGGCTGTTGCGGCAGCCATTATTTTATTATGGGAGATTTTCTGAATCCGCCACAGTTTTATACCTTTGGGATAAAACAGTGGCTGAAACTGCCAAAATGCAGCGAATTTTCTTCAAAATTGCAATGAAGGCAAAAAATACAAAGCCGAAGGATAAAACCCCTTCGAACGTTAACCTGATACCATTCAGTGTTGCAGAGATAAACCTTTATAACATATTGTTCGCAAGTAATAATTATTCGGGACGAGGGGTGGCAGCCCCACAGTTTTGTACCCGAATTATATACTTGTAGTAATAAAAAGTATACTTCCAACTTGATACATAGTAGTTGAAACAGTACAATAGCCACTCGGAAGTACAGAAAAATATAGCTGAATCACTATAAACGCAGTCATACAAACTAGTTTACAGAGTTATGCAAACAATAAAGATGGCCTTTTCATAGGCGAATTGCTTCAGTGTATCAATTTTGGTCTGTTTTTCCTCTGTATGGTTTAGTTTGAAGTGACCTACTTGCCTGAGTGGTTCTTAAGAATAGTCCAGACAACAGCAGAAGGTCCTGATCGAGTCAATAATTTTTTGTTATGTACAAAACTTGAAAAATATCATGCATTCCAATTCATCGAAGCTGTTCACCACTGAATAGAGTGAAACTGAAGATTTGTCCCAGGTTTTAGTTTGTGGAGATGTACCTCAATTAAGTACATTTACTGGCGGTTTGCAATGCAGATTAAAGCGCTTTGGAGGTTGTTTTTGGGCTTATACTGCATTCACAGTTTACCCATTACAACACATTATCAAGTCAAACAAACTCTATCAAACTTTCTTTTGCCTGCATGTGTTTTTCTGTTTATCCTAAGGCTTGTGTACTTCAGCAAGTTGTAATGATGGACTACAGTGTTTACGTTGACGATATATGAAGAATTTGTGAATTTATTAATAAACACAGCGCATGGTGAAATCTGCATTCTGAGAGTTCACACTGAGTAGATCGCTCGGTATTCTGCTTGTACAGCAGGCCTTTAGAGATGTCCAATCTGGAGAATAAGAACACCTAAAAGATTTGATAGGGACATCTTAACAAAAAAATACTCAACAAAGTTTGCGTCAGTTATAACTGGTCTTCGGTCCCTAAGGGGCTAGCAGTATATTATACTTATTAGTAATCTGAAACTCTTTGAGGTTTCTGGCTACATGCCCGGCCCGTGACTAATATATTGCTCAATTCTTTCATAGTACCAGGACCAGTATCATCTCTCCAAGTAAGACCTTCCACTGCCATATTTGGACTCATCATAACATGGCGACCACCTTCTGGTAGCACCTATCCAACTCCTGTTACCTATCAACTTAGATATCGTGAGAGACCATCTAGTGGATCACCTGGTGGTTGGAGTAGTAATGTACGGAGGACTGCTACACAGAGACAGTACACTACACCTGTACTCAAACCAGGTACTAGGTATGAAGTGGAGGCTTTGGCAGTTTCCGCTGTAGGAAATGGACACAGTATATTTGGAACTGCAAGCACTCTTCAAGGTATGTAGTTGCAAGACTGGTGTAAATAAATCCATATTTGCACACTTTAACATTAATATGCTATTTTCTTCTAACAAAATTTATATTAAAGTACCTGGTCCAGTAACCTCCTTCCAAATGAGACCATCCACTACCATATTTGGACTGATCATAACATGGGGACCACCTTCTGGTAGCAACTATCCAACTCCTGTTACCTATCGACTCAGATATCGTGAGAGACCATCTAGTGGATCACCTGGTGATTGGAGTAGTACTGTACAGAGGACTGCTACACAGAGACAGTACAATACACCTGTACTCAAACCAGGCACTAGGTATGAAGTGGAGGTTTGGGCTTTTGTTAGCAGTAGATCAGGTCCTGTGAGGACAATGGCTGGTAGCACAGGTGGGTTTGATGGTTTGGCTTTGCTTGCTTCAAATCCATCTTCATTATATACTCCTATACATTGTACTTTTAGGATCTCAACTTGTGCAATCACTAGCTGCAAGGTTACATGAATCCCAGATAACATGGGTGGTAACATGGAGACCTCCATTAGGTATCATAAATCCTACTGGATACAGACTAAGATATCGCAAAACATCATCTAGCACCTGGAGCAGTACAAGGACAATTGGTTCGCAGCAGACACAGTACACAATCACTGGTCTGGAGGAAGGTGCTACTTATGAAGTGGAGGTTTGGGCCACTTTCAGTAATGGCGAAGGTAGCAAAACAAAGGTGACCACTGGATCTACAGGTGGGTATATTATATACGTATGCATGCACAGATTTCCGACATGTGAGGGAATACACTTGGAATGTAGTGTGTGTGAGTGTGAGGGTGCTTGGTTGGGTGGATGCGTACGTGGGTGTGTTTTGTGTGTTTTGTGTGTTTGTACAGTGTGTGTGTGTGTGTGTGTGTGTATGTGTGTGTGGGGGTGGGTGGGTAGGTATGTATCTGTTTGTCTACTGTAAATGAGTTTTATTGTGTGTGTGTGCGCGCCCATGTGTGTGTGTACGTGTGTGTGTGTGTGTGTGTGTGTGTGTGTGTGTCCGCTGTGTGTGTGTGTGTGTTGTAGTGTGTGTGTGTTGTGAGTGTGTGTGTGTGTGTATGTGTTTTTTGTGTGTGTTTGTATGTGTGTGTGTGTGTGTGTGTGTGTGTGTGTGTGTGTGTGTGTGTGTGTGTGTGTGTGTGTGTGTGCTTGCAAGTAAGGACCAAGTGTTGTAATGTGTCCACACATTACAACACTTGGTCTACATCTACAGTGTCCATTTTATTCTCTATCCTTATTTAGCTTTGTTGAATGCTCCAAGACCTGCAAATGACAACACTGCCACAATCGTAGGTGTGCTATTTGGAGGGATAGCTATTGGTGCGGTGGCTGTACTGCTGGTGCTAGGAATAGTGCGTGGAGTCTACAAACTGAGGAAGTGGAAGAAGCCTCCAGCATCAAGGGAGACAGACCCCACAGTTCAAAACAAGTCAGTCGCACACTATAAATGTATGTTGCACAGTTCACCATAATCACAAATGAGTACAATAGCAATGCATGGCTTAAAATCTCCAAGTCGTATGTATCTATCTTATGTAAAATCACACATGTTATATACACATATTGTTTCATGTGATCAATTTCCCTTTTGGGTTAGGGTGGATGCCATTTACGAAAAGGTTGATGAAGCCTACTATGCTGATGTTACCATGACAAGTAGCCCTGCTTATGAAGGGGTTACAATTAGATGAGTATAATACATCAACTACATCATTATAATGCACTGCATAAATAGACTAAAGATAGCATTAAGAGGTTATTATCTCAGTTCTTTATAATATTATACAATACCATACAGATATACACCAACAATTTCTGTGTATCTCATTATCATTATACTGCATATATGTCTTCTTGTTAGGTTCTACATTTGCATAATATCATGAAATACTACAGAAGAAGATACAGAAACACACTCCAGCACCCATGCACACACAATAACACACACATGCATGCATGTACACACGCCTGTGCAAACACTTGTAACTTACAACTTACAACTTATAATACCACAGCCTGCAATATGCACAGTGCGATGTATTGTGCCCACCTATGTTAATCCCCAAAGGAGCCCCATTGGTAGTGAGCCATTGAAAATCAGTTAGTGAGAAAGTGCCACTGAATATGGGCCCAGCTGCTTCGGTACCCTGCCTTGCACCCCTATTATGTAGTGATACAATATGCATGCACCAAGCACAAGACCTGTAACTCCACTCCCAATGGTTCGGCCATGCGGGATCACTTAGCAAAAAGTCAGAGATAGGGCATTATGTTTGTCAGTGATGTGCAAAGCCTATGTATGCATGATAAACGGGCATTTTTTTTTTACAAAATTTCTGTATTTAATTGGTGACAGTTACAGAGGAAATGTTAGCACATGCATAGTTAATAGCAGTCTAAACTCAAAAGTTGTCCGCAATGAATGCTATTACATATTAGGATGCTGAATAAATAACCATCAATGCCGGATGGTCCGCCAAAATGGTAAATTATGTCAGATTTTGGACATGCACTTATTATTTATTGTTGTGTAGAGCATATGTTAAGTCAATTTTCTATCAGTTTACATTGAAAACAACACTCACCAACTATAGTGTCGAAAAGTTTGAGAAGTTATCAAGCGATCGCTCTTTTCCCTAAGAGGAGATCCGTGACAAAGGATAGGCATGAAAAATCCGTATTTCACTCCGTGTTGGTCCGTACAACGAAGATGGCGTCTCGCAGCTAAGTACGGGCAAATTTTCAATATCTGTCAATTCGCAAGCAAACAGAGAGAACCCCCTTTGAGGTTACCCTCCGAACAACACTGGGAACATTATTGAAAGTCTGCTGCGAATTCCTTGCACGGGTCGTCAGATTAGTATGAACAAAAAACAGCCTACCTCTGATTGAATTACCTTAACTTTGATGCTGAAGATATGCAAAGTGTTTAAGCAGCCAGAAATTTATGGATTGCAGGAAGTCAGGTTCATTTTAGCCAATCATATGCTATATGGCTTCACCTAGAAACCAATATATTTGTTTATGGGAAAATATATAAGTTAAACATAGTTTTGGGTAATATTAACCTGACAGTGTTGTGAATTTCCCACAATCATTTGCATGGCTGCTCATACACCCAACTGGAGTAAAATTAATAGATAAGTAATAATCCAAATCAAGACAACCTGTAACAGATACTGCAGACTGCTAGTGAAGTATATATACTCAGCAAACACTCAGTGTAGCTACTTGGTATATACATTGACATCGTATCAGATCCTTTTTCTGGTGTGTGAGTCTTATAGAGAAAAATGTTATAGATCAGAGTGATTCTGGACCATGGATATAAATGAACATGTATGCATGCTGTGGATTCTGATTTTACTTGGTAAGTAATTACGTTTTGTAGCTTGATTAGGTTTCTATAATATGACTGCTTGAGGCTTAGTTATAGACCATATTATGTGTATTCACGTTAATATTATTAAATGCATAATCACAAAATAATTATTGTGTCATATATATATATTTTTTTTTTTTTTTTTTTTTTTTTTTTTTAACAATAATGAAATAATAATAATGTAGATCAACAATATTACACAAAATACATTCCATTGACATAACTATGAGACAGTTTTTGTAATTATCATGAATAGCACTTCATGCAGCAATTAATTGAGTCAATCAGTCATATATATTATTATGCATTATGAAACATGCATCCTAGAAATTGTGTTCTTCGAATATCACAATATTACCAAATGAATGAAAACTTGCACTGTATTTTTCCTGTTTCGTGCAGTTGTAATGAGTGATTGTGTATTGATTGTGCTAGGAATGGAGACTATAAATCAAACTGAGGAAGTGGGATAAGTAACCAACATCAATTCAGGCAGACTCTACAGTTGATGATAAATACGCACTTATACAAGTGTATGTTGCTGAATCAGATAGTGATTTGTACAAACATGATCTGTAATTTACCGTACATGCTTTTAACGGAGAGATGCGAATGATTTTCCTTCTAACTTAGGATAGACTCCCTTTACCAGAAGGTTGATGAAGGTCAAGGTCATGTGCCTGTCATAGTATTATATATATCGAATTACGTCTCCCATTCCTCAGGTGCATGGGCTGTATAGAGTATACAGATCTCATTCATCACACAACCTAAATCTAGACAATCAGGCATGTACAGTAGACACTACAAAATAATTTAACAATATGCATCATCTACTTACTATAGGAATGGTAACTGGTATTGCAGTATATACAGAAGAGAGTGTAAACATCACATGTAAACACAGTCATGCACACATACACACACACACACACACACACACACACACACACACACACACTCACACATACACACACACATGCAAACACCCACACCCACAGAGAGAGACCCTCCCACACACACACACACACACGCACACACTTGTCGCTTGTAATACAACAATCATGCAGGCTTTCAGGCAATCAGGCAATATCAGGGATTGCCCATATGTGAGGTTGCAAGCCCTACAAGATAGGTATAGGGCTTGGCTGCAGCTGAAGGGCTGTGGTGTGTCCACCTAACTCACAGCATGCAGCAGTGATTCCCAACCCTATACTTGGTAATATCCAGGCTAATAGCATAATAAGGCACCAGCCAATGAAAAGCACCCTAGCTACCAAGAGTATATACTGTGTGTGTATATGTGTGTGTGTGTGTATGTGAGAGTTTGTGTGTGTGTGTGTGTGTGTGTGTGTGTGTTTGTTTGTGTGTGTGTGTGTGTGTGTGTGTGTGTGTGTGTGTGTGTGTGTACGTATACACTGCTTATATCTGTGCGTGTGCCTGTCCTTAAATTACTATTGTGATTTCAAAGTCTTCTGCTGTGATAAGTAATAACTTCAGGATATGTCTGCTAGTGATGCTTTCAAAAGTGCACTGATAGCTGACTACCCTAAGGTTCCAAAATGCAACTCTCCCTGTCATGCAGACATAATTATTATTGCTTATGTACAATGTAAAAGACATCCAACACTTAATATTAGTGAAAATGAACCTGACAATCTTGTGATATCCCCACAATTTGTATGGCTGCTTACTCCAGATGTGTCAACGCTTTTAAGTAGATAAGCGACAATCCACTTGGAGACATTCACAACCTAGAGTTGGGGACAGTATACTGCATACAGACAGTTTAAAGTCACAGAGGAAATATAATTGTTATCAAAAGTGATCTAGGACCACCAATGAAAGATTAAGTCCAATACCTAAAAATGCATTTCAAGTACAGACTGTGGATTCTGATTTCAAATGGTAAGTACAGGATTTGTAATCATTACTTCTTTTTGTCAGCTTGCATATATAAGTACAAAGGGTTTCTGTAATATGTCTGAGGCTCAGTTGAACCATATCATATGTATCCAATAATCAGGAAAGAAAATTGTCTCTTAAATTGCAAATGGATTATGGAACATTTAGAATGACCTGGTGTTCGCCATTCTTCAAATATTACATAATGAATGAGAACTTAATACTGTAACACTAAGTCTTTCATTTTCCTATTGTATAAAAAGTGTCATATAGTAGCAATAAGAGTATTACCATTGTAAATTGACGATTACTGAGAATGTATAATATTATGTAGGTAGGCTGTAGGCATGTATGCACACAATGATACTATAATTCAAAGATGTGTTGATGATGATGTCAATGAGTTTAACACATGAATGTAGCTAAACCCAAGACACACAAATCACCCCATAATAAATAGAGTACATGCATGTACGCATATTATATATAATAGGTGTAACCATGATTCTTCACTCCCATATAAAAAATGTTCCATGACTGCTGAGATGCAATCTTTTTACTCCCATTCAATTTTGATTGTCTTCCTATTCCTAGTATTGTCAGCAACAAATGGACAACTACCACTCTCCAAGGTCCAAGGTGTCACTGTTACTACAAGTGTACAAGATTCATCTCCAGCTTTAAGAGTGTCATGGAGTACAGTCAACGGAAGTGATATCACCTACACGGTATCTTACAGTACAACTAGTGGAACACAGTCTGATCCTCCATCTAAAGCTAACTGTGGTACTAGTGGAATCACTGGTACATCTACCACACTGGCTCCACTTAGTAGAGGAACAACCTATTACATCTGGGTGGGAGCTGTGTCATTGAGTGGCCGAGGACCATACAGTGAAAGAATTTCTGCTGGTATGAAAGGATGTGACTGTTGCTACTTGGCAATATTTACCGTATTTAATTCGATTTGTTTTTGTAGTTACTGTCCATTAATTTAGTTTTTATCACCTAATGACTCTATACATCAAGTGAACCGCCACTCCAGTATACTTCATACTGGAGTCCTATCATGCCAGTAAGCGTCCAGCTTGTCGTAGCCATCAATTGTTATGACTTAACACCAGTGAATTGGGTTAATTTACATACTTTCCGTTGGTACCCAACGAATCTCTAAGCAGCCTTGTTGTTTTAAAAATGCAGGAAACAGTGATTTTCAAATCATATATAGGTGCGAAGAAGTTCTCGGTGTTTCAAAAATCGATTTACTTTAAAGAAAGCCTCCAGACTATGATGTATAGCGTCATCAGGTGATAAAAACTAAATTAATCATATATTATATTATTATACATATATTATATTACATTATTATACATATGAATATATATAATAATTATATAATGTAATGTGTAATATACGTACCGAGCCTGAAATTATGTGTACTGTATAACCCAGTAAAGATATGTACTAGTTACTACAGTTTTCATGTAGCATAACCTTTTTACTGGCTGCATCCCATGGGGCACGTTACGCCCCACTAAAACTGTAGTAACTGGTTTATCGCCGAAGGCTCGGACGAATTGGCTATCCTTCTGCCTTAGATAACTTATGGTGTTATCCAATTGGGCATTATCCAATTGGAGGGAGGGTCTTCCATTGGACACTCCTCAGCCAGACATGGGAATTTCCCATAT
The DNA here is from genome assembly GCA_963170055.1 of Halisarca cf. caerulea. Lineage (NCBI taxonomy): Eukaryota > Metazoa > Porifera > Demospongiae > Chondrillida > Halisarcidae > Halisarca > Halisarca cf. caerulea. The sequence continues at coordinate 2,099,331 of CAUJGJ010000242.1, read as the reverse complement.
TCAGAAGTCATGGGACCAGCCAAGAGTTCAGTTCCAGCAGGAATTCCTACTCTCCAACTGCAATGATACTCAATCCAGAGCACGACTTTTGGCTGCAAGTTTAAAAGAATCCGGAGCTTGGCTTAATGCCATGCCTGTGTCATCACTAGGGCTTGGCTTGTCTAATGATGAACTACGCATTGCTGTAGGTCTTAGACTTGGTGCTCCGCTTTGTCAACCCCACAAATGCAAGTTCTGTAGCAGTGAGGTTGATCAACTTGCCACCCATGACTTGAGTTTCCGACATAGTCAAGGCTAACGTCCACGCCATAATGCCATCAATGACATCATCCTCCGCTCCTTAGTCGCTTCAAACATCCCTTCTCGTTTGGTGCCTTCAGGACTACACAGATCCGATGGTAAAAGACCAGATGGTATGTCTATGATCCCTTGGTCACAAGGAAAGTTCCTCGTGTGGGATGTTACTTGCACTGACACCCTCTGTGCTTCCAACCAGCATCGATCCATCTCAGAACCTGGCAATGCAGCACTGAAGACGAGCAAGTATGCCCAGCTGGGCTCATCCTATCAGTTCATCCCAATTGCGGTTGAGACGTTTGGCCCTTTTGGTCCACAAGCCCAAGATTTCTTCAGAAACCTTGGCCAAAGGCTGAAGGCAGCTACGGGTGGCCACAGATCTTTTGAGTTCCTCATCCAAAGGATCTCTATCGCCATTTAAAGAGGCAATGCTCTGTCAGTGTTGGGCTCTCATCCCATCACGGAGACCAGACGAGGCTCAATGCTTCTTTGAGCAGTAGAGAGGCAGCCAATTTTTGCATGTCATTGTATGATTGTTGCCTGTCAACCTTATTATTGTCATTATTATTGTTATTGTTATTATTATTGTCTTTGTTGCTTTATCATAGTTACATATGCATATATACAGTATTATGTTATTATTATTATTATATGATTCAGTTGAATATTACATAAGTCCTATTTATATGTATATATATTATATATATGTATATATAAATATAGATATATGTATATATATATATATATATATATATATATATATATATATATATATATATATATATATATATATATATATATACATATATATATATAAATAGATAGATAGATAGATAGATAGATACGTAGATAGATAGATAGGTAGATAGATAGATAGATGACATTATACAAACAAGTAATTCGGAGAAGAAACCCGTGGGACTGATACCCTTTATCCTGAATTACTTGTCAATATAACGGTTTATCTCTGCAAGATTAACCATTGCTTGTTTTAAAGTGTTCTTGTCTTATAGCAGCCATTTTTATTTGCCTACTTCAGGTTGCATATATATATATATATATATATATATATATATATATATATATATATATATATATATATATATATATATATATATATATATATACAGTGGAAACTCGTTATAAAGAAATCTCTTACAGTGAATTTCTGGATATAGTGAATTAAACTCGGGACCCATTGAATGTTCTACTATGAAAGTGTAACTGTTTATAGTGAATTTCTGATATAATGAAGAAGTTTTCAGTGTCCCCTGTGATTCGTTGTAGTGAGTTTCCACTATATATATATATATATATATATATGTATATATATATATATATATATATATATATATATATATATATATATATATATATATATATATATATATATATATATATATATATACATGTATATATACATGTATATATATATATTTGAATTAGCTACAATTATATGGGGAAAACCAATGTAGTATGTTTATATATGTGAGTGTTTCATTTGCATTAACATAATAATTACGTAATATAATACTAAATTCCTTACTATGTAGGCATGGTAACTGTTGCTAATCTGTTACAGCACACCTTCCATTCTTATATTTTCATAATTTGTACAGCCTGTCATTTTTCAATCATCTTTCCATGCACCTCACCTCTACTCAGTTGTTGAACCGAGACTATATACAAATGATGCATCAGAAGGTACAGTGGACCTGGAGAATGGAGCCACCCTCATGATAACTCCTTCAAAAACATATGACATTGTGTGCTCCGATACACGTTATGTTAAAGATTGGTACAGGATACATATTAATGACAGTTCAATATCAAGATATTGGGAATATGCAAGGAAGAGAAGTACACCAGATGTTTATGCAACAAACACTGGAGGTCATGCACTAACACTGCATTTTGAGTCTTTCCAGTCAACAGACAGTGGAGAATATGAATGCAGGCTTCGGTCAGATGGCTTACCAACTCTGTCAGTATTCCTCAGTAAGTTTAGAACCTGCACATTTTCAGAATTTCCATATAGAATAATATTTTATTTCTTCGTGATAATAAAAAGTATATACCTAACACTTTCTATATAAGATTTTCATACTGGTCGACAGAATGTATGGAGTAACATATAAGATAATTAGACTAACATATGGCCCAACATTAGCTAGATTAACAATACGACTAGCATTAGTATGCAGAATGCACAGCTTCTCTTTCCTCCAGCTCCCACACCTCCACCACCACCATCCAGGGTCCAATATGTCACTGTTACTAGAACTGTACAAGATTCCTCCCCAGGTTTAAGAGTGTCATGGAGTGCAGTCAGTGGAAGTGGTATCACGTACATTGTATGTTACAGTACAAATAGAGGAACACGGTCTGATCCTCCATCTGATGCTGACTGTGGTACTAGTGTAATCACTGGTACATCTACCACACTGGGTCCACTTAGTAGAGGAACAACCTACTACATCTGGGTGGTAGCTGTGTCATCAGATGGACAAGGACCATACAGTGGCAGGAGACAGCAGAGAACTTATGACTGTAAGTGCGTAAAAATTAATCTTGATAGTTTACAATGATAATCAAGGTGATGATATTCTGCTGTGTGGTTATCTACCGTACATCGAGAAATTTTCGTGACCAATAATATTCGCGTTTTTCACGAATTGACACGAAACGCGAAAATATCTATCGCGAAATTTTCCGCATCGGATCAATCATGAACAGACGCTAAGATGGCGACGTTGAAATCATCTAAGTTGCAGCCGCTCTACAGATCTCTTTGTTCCATTGTGTCACTTGATAATACTAGTGGTTGTTATAACTAGTGGTTGTTACATCGGTGACTTGATCAGAATGTCTGATATTCGACAGTATTTAACCTACAATCGCGCCTTGTCTGATCGTGCTGACAGCGTACCGATCATGTGGATTGCCTGTTTGCTGTTCGCATTCAAGAGTTTCGTCCAGAGCAGGAGTCCAAATATCCCAATAAATATGGAAACTTTTGATACAAGAGTTGAAACTGAATTCACCTTCCATCTTCTTCTACAGCTATTAAAAGTTCTCACCTTGTGGATGTGAATGATGACTTCATAAGATGCCTTGTGGACGACTCGCGAAATTTTTTGTCGCAAAATTTTCTGCCTACCCTTTTCCGGGCCAATTCGCAAAATTTACTGTGCGCGAAAATTTCTCGATATACGGTATACAATCATGCAGTATATAATTTGAAATCGCAGACAATATCTGCATGGCATTAGTATTATGATGCTTGAAAGATAACTCAATTCATGTTTTCTACACATATCAAATGTTAGTATTTTCCAGTATGTATAAGTTATTGATGTTCAAGATCCAAGATCAACCTGAACTACTGCTATAGTATTATTATGATACAGTAACTGTTGATTATTTATAGCCATTATAGCCTTCAATTAGACATGCAATGACTCAATTCAATGGGTTGCTTCTTTCTCTTTCACAATTCTAATGTACTATAATTAATTTGGAACAAGGCTCTCACTTTATGCATATTATTGTACTATATTGTATAATGTATACTATAAAGCTGAATGACCATCTTCTCCACCATCTTGTGCACAGTATTATGCGAATACATCGGAGTGGAATAGGCAAAATACATAGCATCAATGATGATTTTGTTAGTATCAGCATAGTTGTAATCAGTCATACAATTCACTGGTTTAGAAACTTCTGTCATCACACAGATGCCCCAGCCCCTCCCATTGTAAAAGCCTATCCCCTTTGTAAACCTGGAAAGGTCGGAGTATTCTGGACTCCACCCACACTTCTCACTGGGTCCACCATTACTGGATACTCCATACAGTACAGAATAGGAAGTAGTGGGGATTACACCACTGCTACTGATCCTGGTAGAGGGTCAATTAGCACTACCATCAGTGGTCTACAGCTTGGTAAGACATACCAAGTGAGAGTGGGGGCAAGAACAGAACTTGGAGTTGGAACAACCAGCTATCAGATCCTGTTGACTAACAGTAGTGGTGAGTTTGTCACACAATGTAAGGTTCTCGGTTATTTGTAGTGCTATTTCAAGGTGTTATGTATTTAGTGGAACACAATAAGTGCAATATCAATCCCAGCATCTTTCATCAAACAATCTTCTGTTCTCCCATCAATCTGGCTTTCGTCCTGGTCACTCTACCCAATCTCTTCTCTTGTACTGTACCGATAAGTGGTATAAGTCCTTGGATCGCAGAGAATATATAGCCGTCCTGTTTCTTGATGTCTCTAAAGCTTTTGATACAGTTAACCACAGTCTCCTCCTTTCCAAGCTTCATCTCCTTGGCCTTGATCCTTCTGCTGTCCTCTGGTTTAAGTCCTATCTGTCTGATCGCTCCCAAGTTACTTGCATTGATGGCTCATCTTCCTCTCCTGGCTTCCTATCTTCAGGCGTTCCTCAGGGCTCTGTGCTTGGTCCTGCTCTTTTCTCGATCTTCATTAATGACCTCCCTCAGATGCTTCCTCCTGACTCTACCTTGCTTTTTGCTGATGACACAACCATCTTTCTTTCAGATTCAGACCCTCAAGCCCTAAATTCATCACTGCAATCTTGTCTGGATTTGGCCAACTCATGGATGGAGAAAAATGGACTGAAACTTAATGCCAGTAAAACTAAGTGTATGCTCATTCACTCGCCTCGGAAGAAACACTGTCCCAGCCTAAATATCCACCTTTCTGGGCAATCAATTGAACAAGTACACTCATTTAAGTTTCTTGGAGTTCTTATCAACGACACTTTAACTTGGGATGACCATATTAATAATATTGTCTCCAAAGTCTCCCGCAAACTTAATCTTCTTAGGCGCTTATCCTGGTTTCTTCCTCGTTCCCTTCTTATCCTCTTCTTAAAATCTTATGTTTTCCCTATTTTTGACTACTGCGATGTAGTCTGGAACAGCTGCTCGAAGAAGGATTCCGATCGTCTCCAATCACTCCTAAATTATGGCTGCAGAATTGTCCTGCAGAAACCTCGGTATAGCTCTGCATCTCAAATAAGAAATGAACTAGGACTCTCAACTCTTGAATCTCGTAGAAAACTCCATCTTCTCCAAGTCATGTACAACTGTCTCTCTTCCCGTGCTCCATCCTACCTGTCTACTCTTTTCCGACTTCCCTCGCATGATCACTACACTCGCTCCTCATGCTTAATAAATCTTCCCTCCGTCAAGTCTTCATTTGGGCAAAGAGCCTTCAGCTTTTCTGGTGTTTCATTATGGCGTTCCATACCTACATCTGTGCGCATGGCCGAATCCTCATCAATATTCTCAAGGCTTGTATTTGATATTCTGAATAATTAAATATTCATTTTCTTGCATATATGTCTTATTTTAATTTTCCAATACTCACATTTTATAACTTTAACTGGAAAACTCTTTATTGCATGTCTTTTACATCATTGGCTGACTTAACCTTACATTCATTGCCTTGAATTTTGACTTGTTCATTTTCCAATTTCACTCAATCCACCATTTTTTAACTACCTAATCTTGCATTTATTTATTTACTTATTTATTTATTTATTTATTTTCCATTCACTCCTCACATACCTATCCCCCTTTTTTACTCCCTGTATCTTTTCCTTGTGTTTCTGGGTGCCTAGTATAGTAGCCTTTTGGCTAAAGGCCTCCCCAGGTTAAATAAGCTTCCATAACCATAACCATAACCATGGTCTTCTTCCCAGTGTGAAGTATATGCATATGATGCTGTTAGCACAAAAAATTAATCTATGTACATTGTATATTCTATATATTATTTATATGTTGGTTACTCCAACCAAATGGGTATACTCCATAATAGCCCTTCAAGTGCGGGATCCTCATGCAGTAACATGTCCAACCAACTCCACTGGCGTTATTGTTGGAACCTTGCTAGGTGGGATAGCAGTTGGTATACTGACATCAATGTTAGCATTGGGTATAGTGTGTGGAGCCTGCAAACTGAGACGCAACACACAGCAGCCTTCACCAGGAGACTCTGTACCTGAAAAAAAGTGAGCTCATGCAATCCACATTAGTGGAAAAATGCAATTTGAAAGTCCTTCTGTTATATCTGTTAGAGGAATAGAAATGTACATGTACCAATGATTCATTTTGCTTTTGTGTAGATTGGAAGCCATTTATGAAAATGTGGGTAAGGAACCCTATCCAGATGTGCAAATGTTTGAATGTCCAGCCTACGAAAGAGTTACAATTGGATGAAGAATGCCCTTATGGCTTAACAAATGAATTGCTATAAATGTATGGGATACCACTAATTTAAAATGGAGAAATTGTAATTTCAAATATACTTGCTTATAATAGTGGGACTGCTAGTTTTACTTATGAAGCAAAAATTATTATAAGATGTCACATTTTCCGGATTATCTCCACTATAAGCTGAGAAATATGCATGTCGCTCATGATGTGCACATCAATGTTTTATGTGCAGAACATTAATTGCATGATAATAACATTTGCTTTAATACTCGAAGTATATCAGTGGAATGCGAGGAGTTTTGCACAATGTCAAATATAATTATATAATTTAAAATGTTTTGTATGCACATAAAAGACTGGTATAGGAATGTGAACCTACACGAGATTTTCAAGTAAGGCTCACATAATGCCCTTCATGTTTAGTGTGTATAAACATGGGTTGTAACTAATGATACGTAACACTGAGAGGTTATTACACCTTTTCTGTACTCACAAAAAGATTGCAAGCAAGAACTAATTGCTGTGTTCCCACCGTGGATTAACTAATGTTACTACACACTGCTTTAAAATTATCTGTGTATCTGCGCAGTGTATATATATGACCCGACATTATTGCTTGTGAAGTGATTGATTCGATAATTGAGAAGCCAATCAGTATAGTCTGTTAGTCACTACTTATTTATTATAAATTATTAATATTACGGGTCTTGAAGGGAAAACATGTTGCTCCCGACATTGTAGTATTGAAAATGTAGCAACTCATAATGTATCTCTCACAAAGCAAGAAACAACCTCTGATAGTGTAATTGA